>SJYT01033983.1:561439-611590 GCA_006410635.1 Cephalophus harveyi
ATGGTTGTTACACTTTTTCATAACATATAACACTTTTGTGATTCATGTTTATATTTATAATTTTAATTTTCTCTATTTCTCAGCTTAGGTAGCATCTATTGAAATATCATTAAACTCATTTGCTATCTTCAGACATCACAATGCTGTTCTTAAGTCTATGCAATTTTTTTTCATATATTTTATTTCAAGAATTTCCATTTAGAACTTCCCTTTTAGTCCAGTGGTTAAGAATCTCCTTTCAGTGCAGTGGATGTGGGTTCAATCCCTAGTCAAGGAACTAAGATCCCACATGCCATGGGGCAACTAAGCTCTAAGGTCTCAACTAGAAAGCCTCTGTGCCACAATGAAAGATCCCACATACCTCAACTAAGACCCCAAATCAGGCAAAAATATGTACATAACTATTTACTTAGGAGTTTATGAAAATGGAAATCATTTACTTTAACATAAATGATAGCATAAAGTTTTTGTTGTCTCTTTGAATCCTCAGAATTTTCTTTTTGATAACATGTTTTTATATATGCACATAAAATTTAATTCTAAGATTTATTGTGATATGAGTATTCCAGTTTCACAGTCTTCATGTTGGGAAAGTTGAACATTATGATAGCAGGAATCATTTCAATTTTATTATTTATTTATATTTAATGTAGTATAGTCTTACCAGGAGTCTTGATTTTCTTTCAACATTTTCAAATGCAACAATACTGAGTGCTACAGTACCACAGCTAATTATTTGAAATGGGTGGAACTTTATCTTTCGTACATGATTTGAAGTCAGCTGTCACCTAAGACAAAATTTCTTTATGAAATAAAAGATGCTACAGTAGAAGATTGTAGAAAGTGTTTTGGTTTTCTTCACCGAAATAATTTTGATATTCAAAGTTCCCCAACAGTTAATAGAATTATAATCGATGGGAAAAGGTAATAAAAAGAAAGCTGCATTGTGCTTTACTTAACTACAACAATGGGACAATCAAGTTGTAAAGATTTCTCTATGGTTAATTGCAAAAATCTAAATGACCCATTTAAAAATTAAGTGTGTGTAATATTCTAATGAGCTTAAGATAACGCCAAGCATACCTAGTTGTATGTAGATCTTCCTAATTACTTAGGAGGAGATTGTCTTCATCATGAACATAAACATCTAGAATCCACAAATTATAATACTGATGCCTTTTAAATACACGTGTCTCTGTAACATGCCTATGGGTTAATTTTTGCTGATGAGTTTATTACTCTGATTTCATTACATTGCAATGAATTCCTATAGGCAAGCACCTGGAAGTAATTACCTGAAAAACTTAACTATATACATAGGTATGGCTTAGGAGAGCAAAAATATGCTTTAGTTTATGTAAAATTCAATAGCTTGCCTACTGTGTTACATTTCTCAGTTAACTGAAAATCATAACACTGAAACTTTTTGGATCTAAGACAAACCTAAAATATTCAAGCGAAGTTCCTTGCCCACATTTTAGCCTTCATGGCTCTGTTGACAAAATTAAGACCAGTTTAGAAGATGAAGTATTACTGTAGAAAGCTGATACAAGGCCCTCTACCATATATTATGAAATTAAATTCTGGAAAGCCTTCATGATTTGGGGCCTGTATGTAGTTTCTGCAAAAACTGGATTTCCATCTTGTAGAAATTTTATCATGATTCAGTTCAGTTCAGTCACTCAGTCGTGTTCGACTCTTTGCAACCCCATGAATCGCAGCACACCAGGCCTCCCTATCCATCAACAACTCCTGGAGTTCACTCAGACTCAGGCCCATCAAGTCAGTGATGCCATCCAGCCACCTCATCCTCTGTCGTCCACTTCTCCTCCTGCCCCCAATACCTCCCAGCATCAAAGTCTTTTCCAATGAGTCAACTCTTCGCATGAGGTGGCCAACGTACTGGAGTTTCAGCTTCAGCATCATTCCCTCCAAAGAAATCCCAGGGCTGATCTCCTTCAGAATGGACTGGTTGGATCTCCTTGCAGTCCAAGGGACTCTCAAGAGTCTTCTCCAACACCACAGTTCAAGAGCATCAATTCTTCGGTGCTCAGCTTTCTTCACAGTCCAACTCTCACACCCATACATGACCACAGGAAAAACCATAGCCTTGACTAAATGGACCTTTGTTGGCAAAGTAATGTCTCTGCTTTTGAATATGCTATCTAGGTTGGTCATAACTTTTCTTCCAAGGAGTAAGCATCTTTTAATTTCATGTCTGCAGTCACCATCTGCAGTGATTTTGGAGCCCCCCAAAAATTAAGTCTGACAGTGTTTCCACTGTTTCTCCATCTATTTCCCATGAAGTGATGGGATCAGATGCCATGATCTTCGTTTTGTGAATGTTGAGCTTGAAGCCAACTTTTTCACTCTCCACTTTCACTTTCATCAATTAAATAATATTAAACACCTAAATGACAGCAGAACTGTCAATAATTTCCACAAAGATCATTATTGCCATCATTTACATCATCTCACTGCCCTTGAAAGAACCAAACTTGCCAATACCTTCATGTGGCACGGGTAGTCTCCATAACTGTAAGACTATAGACTGCTATTGTATAAGCCGCACAGTTTATGGTACTTTTTTAATGAAAGTCATAGCATCTACTACAATTATGACCTTCCCTTTTAGAAAGTAACTCCATTAGCAATTCAGAAAATTTCTTCCTTGAATATGATATGTTTTTTTTTTTTAATGCCTGTTATTATGTTGAAGAAGATTCCTTCCACTCCTGGTTTTCTGAGCATTTTTATTCTGAAAGTAGATTTTTCTCAAATAACTTCTATGTATCAACTGAGATGATATAGGGTTTTTTTTCATTGTTGTTATATTCTTTTAATTGATTTCCTTATGTTGAACTATTATTCCTGTAATAAATTTCACATCATACTGGTGTAAAGTACTTCTAATATATTGCCGGATTTGGTTTGCTGAATTTTGTTGATAATTTTGTATCCATATTCTTTAGAGATATTAGTCTGCAATTTTTCTTGTGTTATCTTTGCTCATAGAATGTGTTTCACATTTTTTAGAAGTGTTTGAGAGATATTGGGATTAATTAATCTTTACTGTTTGAAAGAATTCACCAGAGATGATAATATTGTAATTTTCTTTATTGGAAGTTTTTGTTTACTAATTCAATCTCTTTATTTGTTATAATTCTGTTTAGAAATTTCTTCTAGAGTTTTTTAAGTAACTTGTCTATTTCAAGGTATTTGTATATTGCTTATGAATTATCTAATTTGTTGATGCACGATTGTTCATTGTGTTCTATTAATATTATAAACCTTTTTATTTCTGTAAGGTCAGTAGTAATTTCCCCATTTTCAAATTTTATCAATATTTATTTTTCTTTGTCAATATAGCTGTTCTGTTCAGTCACTCAGTCACTCATTCCTGACTGACTCTTTGCAACCCATGGACTGCAGCATGCCAGGCTTCCCTGTCCATTACCAACTCCTGGAGCCTGCTCAAATTCATGTCCATTGAATCTCTAATCCCATCCAATCATCCCATCTTCTGTCATCCCCGTCTCCCCTTGTCTTTAATCTTTCTCAACATCAGAGTCTTTTCCAGTGAATCAGTTCTTCGTATCAGGTGGCCAAAGTATTGGAGCTTCAGCTTCCTCATCAGTCCTTTCAATGATTATTCAGGACTGATTTCCTTTAGGATTGACTGGTTTGATCTCCTTGCAGTCCAAGGGACTCTCAAGTCTTCTCCAACACGATGGTTCAAAAGCATCATTTCTTCAGCGCTTAGCTTTCTTTATGTTCCAACTGTCACATATACCTAAAGATATATTATTTTTTAAAATCTGTCCCAAAAACCAAAATTTGATTTTATTAGCACTCTCCATTGTTTCTCTAATCTTTATTTCATTTAGCTCTGCTAATATCTCTAGTAATTCCTTCATTCTGTTACTTTTGGATTAACATTGCTATTTTTTTTCTATTTACTCAAATTTTAAAGTTAGGTTACTGATTTGAGATCTTTCTGATTTTTTTAATATAGGTTTTTTCCCTCTATGAATATTTCTCTGAGCACTGATCCTACATGCCAATCCATAAATTTTGGTACGTTATGGTTTTCTTTTCAGTTATCTCTAAGTATTGGACACTTGGGCTTCCATCATGGTTCAGTGGTAAAGAATCTATTTGCTAAGCCAGAGATGTAAATTCAATCCTTGTGTCGGGAAGATTCCCTGGAGGGGGAAATGGCTATGCACTCTAGTATTCTTATCTTGGAAATCCCATGGACAGAGGAGTCTGGTGGTCTACAGTCCATGGGGTCACAAGAGAGTCAGTCAACACTTAGCAACTTAACAACAAAGAACAATCGGAGATTTTAATCCACATATTAAAAGTAATAGCAAATGAAACATTTTTTGTTTGTGTATATATTTATGTCTCTTTTGTCACAAATTTCCTCCATTACTACCTTCTTTTGTATTTATTTTTTAATTTTTTTTTTGAGGAAATTAACTTTTTTGATTCTCTTTTTGTTTTCTTTTGTATATATACACACACATATATAATTTTTTTTTCTTTACCTAGATTCAGATTTTTTTCAACTCCACATGCACAAACTCCTGTTTTTATTAAGATTTCATGTTTTTAGAGTTTTAAATTGACAACAAAATTAAGGGGAAGATACAAAGATTTCCCATACTTTCCTGCTGCCATACATGCCCAGCCTCCCTCTTTATCAATGTCATTCACCAGAACATAAACTTGTTAGAACTGATAAATTTTCATTAACACATCACTATCATCTGAAGTCCATAGATTACATTATTGTTTACTGTTGGCATTGTACATTCGGTGGGTTTGAACAAATGTATAATGACATTTATCCATTATTATGGTACCATACACAGTATTTTAACTACCCCTAGAATACTCCACCTTTATGTGAACATTTTTTTTAATATTTTATTTAGATTACTATGGTGATTACATTTAACACCCTAAATTAATAACAATCTAGGTAATGGCACCCCACTCCAGTATTCTTGCCTGGAGAATCCCATGGACGGAGGAGTCTGGTGGGCTGCAGTCCATGGTGTCGTGAAGAGTTGGACATGACTGAGCGACTTCCCTTTCACTTTTCACTTTCATGCATTGGAGAAGGAAATAGCAACCCACTCCAGTGTTCTTGTCTGGAGAATCCCAGGGATGCGGGAGCCTGGTGGGCTGCCGCCTATGGGGTCACACAGAGTCAGACACGACTGAAGTGACTTAACAGTAGCAGCAGCAGTTTATTTTGATAGCCATTTACTTTGAGTAGAATATGAATACTCTGTTCTTAAACTGATTTTCTCCCTACTTGTGTAATTGTTACCATGAATTACATTTTAGATTGTTTCACACAAGAAATTTATGAAAATGTTTAACCATTTGTCTTTTATATCATGTAGGAGATAAAAGGTAGAGTTACAATCCCCCTCCCCAAAATTATTACAGGATTTTATATTTGCCCATGAAGCAACATTTGCAAGAAATCTTTACTTTTTTTAGGGCATGGGTAGTGGTAACGGAGAGAAGGCAATGGCACCCCACTCCAGTACTCTTGCCTGGAAAATCCCATGGACAGAGGAGCCTGGTAGGCTGTAGTCCATGGGTTCGCTGAGTTGGACACGACTGAGCAACTTCCCTTTCACTTTTCACTTTCATGCATTGGAGAAGGAAATGGAAACCCACTCCAGTGTTCTTGCCTGGAGAACCCCAGAAACGGGGGAGCCTGGTGGGCATCCATCTATGGGGTCGCACAGAGTCAGACACGACTGAAGTGACTTAGCAGCAGCAGCAGCAGTGGTAACGGGCTTCTCTTATGGCTCAGATAGAAACAGGCTTCTTCAGCTTTTTTCTTTTAAATATGGGAATGTCTTAATAGTGTCTTCATTTGTGAAGAACAGATTTGCCAGATATGGGATTCTTGCTTGGCATTATTTTATTCCTTCAACACTTTAAACATATCATCCTAGTGCATTCTATCTTCTATGGTTTCTGATAAGAAATTGAGTGTTAACGTTTTTGAGGATCTCTTGTATATAATGACACTTTTGTGTTGTCGCTTTTAAGATTCTCTCTTTGATTATTTCTTTCAACAGTTTGATTATAATATGTTTCAGTGTGGGTCACTTTGCTTATCCTGCTTTCAGTTTTTTTAACTCCTTGGAGTATAGATTCATATTTTTCAGCAAATTTGAAAAGTTTCATGCCTTTATTTCTTCAAATATTCTTTCTGACATTTTTTCTCTCTTCTATTTCTGGGACTCCCATGATCCTTAAGTTGGTCAGCTTGATGGTGTCTTATATGCCCCTAGGCTAAGTTCACAGTTATTCTTTTTTTTTCTCCTCAGAAAATGTCATGTTCTATTTTCAAGTTTTATGATTCTGTCTTCTGTTTGTTCAAATCTGATATTGAGTCCCTGTAGTAAATTCTTTATTTCCGTTATTAAACTTTATAGCTTCAGAATTTCTAATTGTTTCCTTTTTATAATGTATTATCTTTTTTTTCTGCATTTTCTATTGTTTATGCATTGTGCTCCTTGTTTCCTTTATGTCTTTACACATGATTTGTGTTAATGCTTGAGCAAATTTAAGACAGTTGATCTAAAGTCTTTTTCTAATAAGTATATTTTCTGACCTTCCTTATAATAATTTCTGTCAATTTTTCCTGTGAATTGGCCATATTTTTTAAGTTTCTTAATATACTGTGTGATATTTTGTTGAAACTTGGTCATTGATTATATTAATGGGTAACCCTGCATGTCAGATTTTCCCCTTCGAGGGTTTGCTATTTTTAAAAATTTGATTGTTATAGCCCTTGTTGTTGTTCTGTCACTAAGTCGTGTCTGACTCTTTGTGAACCCATGGACTGGCATGCCAGGCTTCCTTATCCTTCCATCTCCTGTAGTTTGCTCAAACTCACGTTCATTGAGTCAGTGATACTATCCAACCTCTGTCACCCTCCTCTCCTCCTGTCCTCAGTCTTTCCCAGCATCAGGATATTTTCTAGTGAATCAACTCTTTGAATCAGGTGGCTGAAGTATTGTAGCTTCAGCTTCAACATCAGAGCCTCCAATGAATATTCAGGGTTGACTTCCTTTAGGATTGACTAGTTTGGTCTCCTTGCTGTCTAAGCAACTCTGAAGAGTCTTCTCCAGCACTACAGTTCAAGAGCATCTATTCTTCTGCTGTCAGCCTTCTTTATGGTTCAGCTCTCACATTCATACGCGACTACTGGAAAAACCATAGCATGACTGTATAGACCTTTGTTGGCAAAATGATGTCTTTGCTTTGTAGTATGCTGTCTAGGTTTGTCATAGCTTTTCTTCCAAGGAGGAAGCGTCATATAATTTAGATTCCTGAGTTGGGAAGTTCCTCTGCAGAAGGGAATGGTAATCCACTCCAGTATTCTTGCCTGGAGAATCGCATGGACAGAGGAGCCTGGTGGGCTACAGTCCATGGGGTCGCAAAGATTTGGACATGACTGAGCGACTAACACACACAGTCAGTGTAATCCTTAGTGGCCCATTTATTAGTGACTTTTCTAAACTGTTTTTAGCAGAGGTTGTATTTCTTTTTGAATATGGTCACTGAAGTGTTTATTCCTTAGATTGTGTTCAGTTACTGTTTTGACAGAGATTTCCTTAAACACCAGGGGCTAAACAAACAAACATCTCAGTTTTACAGTTTGTGTCTATACTGGAGACTTCCTTTAAAACTTAGCCAGACTTACCCCCAGCCTAGGGACCAGCCTGAGGTGAAAACTCAGGGTCTTCTCAGGACTTTTCTGTACATGTGTCTTTCTCCGAGAATGTATGTGCATTTCTATATTCCTCCATCAACATGGGTTCTTTTGAATGTCCTGATTTCCCAAATAAACTCTCTCTGGTTTTTCCTTCCAAATCTTAGGGTAGCTAGTGTATGTCTCTTATGTTTGTATGTGATCTTTTACTCCAGGTTTCTTCAGGTTGACCATCTACTTGCCTTATGTTGTGTTTGAGTAATGATCATTGCTTCTCTGGGTTGAGTGAGTTCTGTATTAAACAAAATATAAATGCTTATCTTGAATCAGTCCTTCAAGCAAATCTTAGGAAGGTTAGTCTAGAGATACATAGGAATATGGGAGTAAGATTTACTTTGCCATCTCCAGAAGCAGGAATCATGTTCCCATTTTGGAAACATGGGTTGCCAACTCTAAGACTTCCAACAAGCTAAAGAAGTGAATGAGGAGAGGGTATCTAAATATGCCACAAAGCTTTTTTAATGGTGCTTATGCTGCCTTTCTCCCTGTAATCTTTGATATTAAACCTTTAGTTGTTTTCCAAAGTTCTGATGAAGTTGGTTCAAATAGTTTATGCTAGTTTTTAATTTTTCTGTGAAAGAATGTAAAATTGTTGCAGCCTGTTCTATTTTCTTCTGGATATTGCTTCAAGATATAGTCTTTTTTGAAGATCTTTGCCCATTTAAAAGTTTAAATTGGTAGCTTTACAATGTTTATTTTTTAAGGGTATTTTATTTTGCATTTATTGTAAATTATTGCTTATGTCTCCTAAACATTTTGTTCCATCATCTGGAGCCTGGTGGCCTGCCATCTATCTGTCTCTTATACACATCTAGATGTGTATAAGAGACAGATATTAAGCAATACATATTTTCTTGAATTTTATTGGTATAAATAATGTCTAAAGTGGCCTTCAACAATTGAATAAATTTTTGATACTCCTTTTCTCTAAATTCTGAGTAGGAACTTAATATTATATTTGAGCATAAAACTTTCTGTAAACTTAGATTGCTGTGGCTTAAGGAAGCTTCATTCATAACTTAATATAAATAGTGATTTTTTATGTCATGTTTCATGATATTATTAAATCAGTTATCACAACAATAGCATAATACATTGTATTATTTTAATTTTAGAGCTTAAAAAACTGAATATTTGGACTATGGTCACACACCAGCAATGTGACCATGCTAGAACTGAGCACAAATCTATATTTCAAAATCAAATGTGATTAAACAAGAACCTATACTGTCTCTCAGTTTTTTGTTTCTATTTCTTTACTGATCTTTGAATGATATTGGTTTATTCATTCATGACATTTGCTCAAAAACCCTATGCATATATATTTCCTGTCTTTCAATATAGTATTTAAATCCTTTCTCTGGAACATAAGTTGGATGACTGGTTAATGAGAGTTTATATTAACAGTTTAGTGATTTTTATACCTAAGGGATTTGGAGAAAAATAGTCATAGACAAATCCAATTTTATGTGGAGTTTCTTCAGATTTCATGAAATCAACATACTGACAGCCACTTTTCTATATCTAATATTATGTTTGAACCTTACTTCAGTACTTCTCAGATCTGTGCCATTTCTCCCTCCCATAGCTGCCATTCATTGTTGCATGACTGAGCCCACTCCTAATAGCACAAGTCCTGCAGATTTCTGTCCTGTTATGGTTATGCTAGTCCCCACTGGTGCTTCTGAATCCTATGGGTGGCATCATGAATGCACCACCAAGGAAATATTCAGCTGCACATTCACCCTTGATTTTAGAGTTCAGTCCTTTCTTCTGCTACTTCTGTCACTGCAGTACTGGGTTATTTTGGAGGGAGAATTACCGTGGACCTTCTACATTATATCTAGCAACAGGACTCAAAATATCTCTGTAGTGATGGAAGTCTTTCCCTAATTTCTGTCCAGGATGCTTGTCTCTCCACATTTTTATATTACTCTGCTGTTTACATCAAAGTTCTGTTGGAAGGTGGTGGTCAAATTTGTCATATAGCCCATAATTCTACATTTTAATTAAATTATATAACTTAATAGAATGAACTATTTGGACATATGTGACTGCTGTTTCCCCATATGTTTCAGAATTAAACCCAGTCCCAGCTATATACGTGTATACTTTCTAAGAAATTTTATCTGTGCATAGACTTTAAAATGCTGTGAATATTCACTTATTTTCCAGTATATTCCTTGTTATGTTTATCTGTTCAACATCATAAATTAAGATTATATTCTCTAGATTTTTAAATTTCTTTCAGGTATTACACTTCAGGTATCAGAACAGATCTATTTTTTCTTTTTTAAATTTTTTAATTAATTAATTTATTTATCATTATTATTATTTTTACTTTACAATATTGTATTGGTTTTGCCATACATCAACATAAATCTGCCATGGGTGTACACGTGTTCCTATTTCCGAACCCTCTTCCACCTCCCCCCACCCCCCGACACCATCCCTCTGGGTCATCCCAGTGCACCAGCCTCAAGCATCCTGCACCCTTCATTGAACCTAGACTGGTGATTTGTTTCTTATATGATATTATACATGTTTCAATGCCATTCTCCCAAATCATCCCACCCTTGCCTTCTCCCACAGAATCCAAAAGACTGTTCTATACATCTATGTCTCTTTTGCTGTCTCGCATACAGGGTTATCATTACCATCTTTCTAAATTCCATATATATGCACTAGCATACTGTATTAGTGTTTTTCTTTCTGGCTTACTTCACTCTGTATAATCGGCTCCAGTTTCATCCACTCATTAGAACTGATTCAAATGTATTCTTTTTAATAGCTGAGTAAAACACCATTGTGTATTTGTACCACAGCTTTCTTATCCATTCATCTGCTGATGGAAATCTAGGTTGCTTCCATGTCCTGGCTATTATAAACAGTGCTGCGATGAACTTTCTAACACCATACACAAAAATAAACTCAAAATGGTTTAACGATCTGAACATAAGACCAGAAACTATAAAACTCCTAGAGGAGAACATAGGCAAAACACTCTCCGACATAAATCATAGCAGGATGCTCTATAACCCACCTCCCAAAATACTGGAAATAAAAGCAAAAATAAACAAATGGGACCTAATTAAAATTAAAAGCTTCTGCACAACATAGGAAACTATCAGTTCAGTTCAGTTCAGTCGCTCAGTCATGTCCGACTCTTTGCGACCCCATGAATTGCAGCACGCCAGGCCTCCCTGTTCATCACCATCTCTCGGAGTTCACTCAGACTCACATCCATCGAGTCAGTGATGCCATCCAGCCATCTCATCCTCGGTTGTCCCCTTCTCCTCCTGCCCCCAATCCCTCCCAGCATCAGAGTCTTTTCCAATGAGTCAACTCTTCGCATGAGGTGGCCAAAGTACTGGAGTTTCAGCTTTAGCATCATTCCTTCCAAAGAAATCCCAGGGTTGATCTCAGAATCTTTTCCAATGAATCAACTCTTCGCATGAGGTGGCCAAAGTACTGGAGTTTCAGCTTTAGTATCATTCCTTCCAAAGAAATCCCAGGGTTGATCTCCTTCAGAATGGACTGGTTGGATCTCCTTGCAGCCCAATGGACTCTCAAGAGTCCTCTCCAACACCACAATTCAAAAGCATCAATTCTTTGGCGTTGAGCTTTCTTCACAGTCCAACTCTCACATCCATACATGACCACAGGAAAAACCATAGCTTTGACTAGATGGACCTTAGTCGGCAAAGTAATGTCTCTGCTTTTGAAAATACTATCTAGGTTGGTCATAACTTTTCTTCCAAGGAGTAAGCATCTTCTAATTTCATGGCTGCAGTCACCATCTGCAGTGATTTTGGAGCCCCACAAAAATAAAAGAACTGCCGTATGACCCAGCAATCCCACTGCTGGGCATACACACCGAGGAAACCAGAATTCAAAGAGACAAGAACAGATCTATTTTCAAGGGGTTCACAGAATAGTAGAAAAGAGAAACACATATCTATTCTCCAGAGCATCTTCCTGACTGAAGGACTGAACTTAGGCCTTCTGCATTGCAGGAAGATTCTTTACCATTTGAGCCACCAGGGAAGCCCCTGTTTATGAAGATATAAAACATATATATATCTTCTTATATATGCATATATGATTCAAAGTAAGAAATACCATAATAAAATTGTCACATTTGTATCAACAGTAATGAAAATTTTAGAATTTACCTTTATAACAAGGGTGTCTTATTGTCTAAGGAAAAATGTAGCATATACAGATAGTAAAATTTAATTTTTTTTCATAAGATATATCAGCAACCATTGGGAAAATCAGTAGCCTTTGTGGGAGATGATTCATTTTAATCAAAGCAACCCTCTGAACTTTACTTGATTCACTCATACAATACAGTTACCCAATATGATTATATTTTAGCCTGGTTTGAGCTGACTCTGGGGCTTATGAACCATTCAGTTCCAGTTGAAATCGGGTGGCTTTATGATACACTGGACTTTTGTACCTTAGAGATACACATCATCTAAAAAATAAAAGCTTTTCTAAATAAAAATTCTTAAGGTAAAACCTGCAATAATAATAAATACTATAATATAATGATTTTCAAATAATTTATATTGGTAAATGAAATTTGAGTTTAATAAGATGTTTTGAAAATGTCTAGTGTGAAAATTATTACACTTGAGGAGAAAAGTAAACCTAGCCCTTCGTTGTATTGTAAAATCAAAAATATTTTATGCTGTATCTTTCTATTTGAATAACTTAGTCCTTATTTATATTCTTGATAAAATATAGGCATTGTAAGTGGGCATGTTAGGGATTTTTGATTCAGATAAATGCCAGTCATATTGAGGATAATTATTAACGCTTTCCTTTAGTGTTCCTTAAGATGGAAGTTTTAGGTTTCTAATTGCAATATATGAAAATTAGAAAAAGCTGCAGGAATAAATTTGATATTTTGTAGTATAAGTTTATTTACAAATGCATGATCATATTTCACCTAAATATCATGTAGTGTTTATAAGTGACTATTGCTAAATTGCATTATTAGAACTTTTATATGAATCAACTTGTTGTTCTTCGCCCAGTCATGTTCAATTCTTTGTGACCCCGTAGACTGACTAGCACACCAGGCCTCCCTGTCCCTCACCATCTCCTAGAATTTGCCGGAGATTATATTCATTGCCTCAGGGATGCCATCAAGCCATCTCATACTCTCACACCCTCTTCTCCTTCTGCCCTTTATCTTCCCCAGCATCAGGGACTTTTCCAATGAGTCGTCTGTTTGTATCAGATGACCAAAATACTGGAGCTTCAGCTTTAGCATCAGTCCTTCCAGTGAATATTCAAGGTTGATTTCTCTTAAGATTGACTGGTTTGATCTCCTTGCTATCCAAGGGACTTTCAGGAGGCTTCTCCAGCACCACTGTTTGAAGGTATCAATTCTTTGGCATCCTGCCTTCTTTACAGTCCAACCATATGTGACCGCTGAGAAGGCCTTGACTATATGGACCTTTTTCAGCAGAGTAATGTCTTTGCTTTTCAACACGCTGTCTAGGTTTGTCATTGCTTTCCTGCCAAGAAGCAATTGTCTTCTGATTTCATGGCTGCAGTCACCATCCACAGTGATTTTGGAGCCCAAGAAGAGGAAATCTGTCACTACTATTACCTTTTCCCCCTCTATTTGCCAGGTGGTAATGGGGCTGTATGCCATGATCTTTGTGTGTGTGTGTGTGTGTGTGTGTTTAATATTTAATCTTAAGCCAGCTCTTTCACTCTTCTTCTTTACCCTCATCAAGAGGCTCTTTAGTTCCTCTTCGCTTTCTGCCATTAGAGTGGTATCATCCATCTATCTGAGGTTATTGATGTTTCTCCCACCTATCCAGATTTGGGCTTGCAATTCACCCACCCTGGCATTTCTCATGATGTGCTCAACATATAGTTTAAACAAACTGGATGACAGCAGGCAGCCCTGTTGTACTCCTTTATTGATCTTGAACCAGTTTTTCCATACTGGGTTCTAACTGTTGCTTCTTGATCTGCATACAAATTTCTCAGGAGACAGGTAAGATTGTCTGGTATTCTCATCTCTCTAAAAGCTTTCCACATTTTGTCATGATCTACACAGTCAAAGGCTTTAGCACAGTCGATGAAACAGAAATAGAGGTTTTTCTGAAATGCCCTTGGTTTTTCTATAATCCAGGGAATGTTGGCAATTTGATCTCTAGTTCCTCTTCCTTTTCTAAGCTCAGACATCTGGAAGTTCTTGGTGCACATAATGCTGAAGCTTATCATTCAAGATTTTACACATGACCTTATTAGCATGGAAGATTACTGCAATTGCCCAATGGTTAGTACATTCTTTGATACTAGCCTTCTTGGGAATTGGGATGAGGATTAACCTTTTCCAGTCCTGTGACCACTGCTGGATCTTCCAGATTTGCTGACATAATAAATGCAAAACCTTGATGGCATCCTCCTTTAGGGCTTTGAATAGTTCTGCTGGAATTTTCAGAGAAGGCAATGGCACCCTACCCCAGTACTCTTGCCTGGAAAATCCCATGGACAGAGGAGCCTGGTAGGCTGCAGTCCATGGGGTCGCTAGGAGTCAGACACAACTGAGTGACTTCGCTTTCAATTTTCACTTTTACGCATTGGAGAAGGAAATGGCAACCCACTTCATTGTTCTTGCCTGGAGAATCCCAGGGACAGGGGAGCCTGGTGGCCTGCCATCTATGGGGTCGCACAGAGTCGGATACGATTGAAGTGACTTAGCGGCAGCAGCTTAATTAAGAACAATGCTTCTTAAGGCCCACTTGACTTCACACTCCAGAATGTCTGGCTCTGGGTGACTAAGCATACCATCATAGTAATTAGGTTCATTAAGATCTTTTTAATACAGTTCTTCCATGTATTCTTTCCATTGCTTCTTGATCTCTTCAGCATCTACTAGGTCTCTACCATCTTTATCCTTTATTGTGCCCATCTTTGGGAAAGCTCCTTTGATGTTTCCAAGTTTTCCAAAAAGATCTCTAGTCTTTCCCCTTTTGTTGTTTTCTTCTATTATTAAGCACTGTTCATTGAAGGACTTCTTTTCTACCTGTTCTTTGAAATTCTGCATTTAATTGGATATACCTTTCCCTCTTTCCCTTGCTTTTCACTTTGCTTTATTGTTCCACTGTTCATAAAGCCTCTTCAGATAACTGCTTTGCCTTCTCGCTTTTCTTTTTCTTTGGGATGGTTTTGTTTGCCACCTCCTGTAAATATTACAGACCTCTGTCCATAATTCTTCAGTCACACTGTTATCTAGATCTAGCCCCTTTAAATCTATGCAAATTCAATCCAGGGTTTGATTTTAATTATACCTGGCTGGCCTAGTGTTTTTCCATTTTCTTTAGTTTAAGCCTGAATGTTGCTATATTAATCAGTAACTGCTTTTAAATAATGATTCAGAATTCTTAAAAAGTATTACTGTTTGCAAATATTTTCTCCCAATCTATGGGTGGTCTTTTTATTTTGTTTATGGTTTCCTTTCCTATTAGTTTATTTTTGTTTTTATCTCCCTTATTCTTGGAGACGGATTCATTTCAGAGAGTATTCTGCCTATGTTTTCCCCAAATCTTCTCTTTAGTTTATATGATCTGACAGTATTGGGCTTATATGAATATTGCCTACAACCATATTTCTAGTGACAGATTAGATAACATAGGGTGCCATTTTACCATACAATGGTTAGGAGAAGCAAACAAACATAAAAACAAAACTGGCAGTGTATGAACAGTAATGCTGTTACTGCCTATTAGGAGATGCAGATCCTGTGTGAAAGCTGTGCTAGTCATTACTTCCTAAGTTGCCAAAGAATAGCATTGCTTTCTACTCCATTTACAGCCTTCTCTAAATCTGAGATCAGTCTATTGTGATTTCATGAGAAATAATTTGTGGAGGTGTCCATATGCAAACATAAAATTTTTAAAACGTACATGTATGTCATCTGGAAAAGGTCAGGTTGCAGCTTGACAAGGATTCACTTTTAGACTAAGTCAAAGAGAAAATCTGCTTTCAGATGAATAAGAGAAAAGTAAAGTTTGTTCTTCATTTTAGTCTAAAAGTAAAATACTTTTAGACCTCTCAGAACAACAAAGATTGCCTAATGGAATTTCTTAATTGTCAATTGCATCTTTGCATTACTTTTTAATAATCTTTATGCATTTTGACTTTTTAATATTTTGTGAAAATTGTTCTCTAATTACACTAAAAATAAGATAAAATACTATCAACTTGACTAGAAAGAAAGACCATTGTGTCATTTCCACAAGTGATCTTGCAAATTATTTCAAAATGACTGGTTTAGTATACAGTAAATAGTGACCTTTAATATCAGTTGAGTGTTGAATTGTTTTGAAGACATTAAGCTGCTACATCATCTTCATTTCCACCCACTAAAACCAAACATATTGCAAGCAATTAATCATGTTCTTGTTTATTGTTTGGGATTAAGTGTATTTTACACAGTTTTTTTAAAAGAATTTAATTGCAAATCATTCTTATGTGGGACAGTCATTAACTTACCATATTTAGAAAAAGCAAGAAAGCAGAGAGAGAGAAAAGGAATGGTTTCCTGTTAAAAGAAGAACTACACTTTGGATGTCTAGTTATCTTTGATGAAAAAAATAGGACATTTATTTATCTGAAACCAAGTGGTATTGATAAAGATTACATTTACTCTTTTATGCTTTAGATAAATATAGAACATACAAATAGGCTTATTCAAAGACTAGTCCCTCAGACTATTTTGATAATAAAGTTTAACTATTGCAGCCATACGAATTGTTATTGCTGTTAGATATTTTTAGCTATTTCAATTAAGTAATTTGGGTTTTTATATTAATTAAATTAATTCCCAGACATTTTATTTTTATTATTTTCCTAAGAGTCTGTGTATTTTTTACTGTTGTAGACTAAAAAAATTAAATCAAACGAGTGAACAAGACTATGGTGGAAAGACAAAAAAGAAGTTGGAAAAAATACGATGTAAACTGGTGGACCTTCTAAAAGTTCCATTTTCCTTTATTCTGTATTTATGCATAGTTTATGAGACTCCACTGAAGCTTAAACATGTATTAAGCACTGAAACTAAAGTGTTACTTTTAGTGGAAACAATAGAGACTTCAATTATATAGTACTTTCATACATATCTTTGACATCTTGTCTTAAATTGCTTCAAAAATAAAAATAATGAATCATAGATAATAATTATCAAATGACTCAATTAAATGTGATGATAAATTCTAGCTTTTACAGTGCAATTAAAGTTTCTATTTTATAGATTAAAAAAGAATTCTTTTTCATTTTGAAAATTAGCAAAAAGTGCACCAAATTCATGTTATCAGATACCACTTAACTCAGCATACTAAGGGAAAAAAGGGTTTACAAAGGATAGTAGTGGTAAAGTTGCCACTTAAAAACTCTAGAATTCATGGAAGCTTCCCTATCAGCAGGGATTCCCAGGTGGCTCAACGGTAAAGAATCCTCCTGCCAATGCAGGACATGGGTGTTAAACCCTTCTGTAGGGAAGATCTCTGGAGAAGGAAATGGCAACCCACTCCAATATTCTTACCTCGAGAATACCATGAACAGAGGAGCTTGGCAGGCTATAGTCCATGGTGTCTCAAAGAGTCGGACACGACCGAGCACACATGCACACATTGGTAGTATATTCTTTGAAATAAACACTGCAATAATTGAAACTGAAGTTAATATTTAATTGATTCAGAGTCATATCATTTGAATTTAATAGGGGTTTTGAAGTCAAATAAGACATAAATGATGTGTATGGGTGCATGTACACCCATGACATGATCGTTTTTATTATAAGATAAAATGTAGTATTTTTTAGGAAAGCATATCAAAGAATGATAAATTTCAATTTGACATACAATGGGATTCCAACATTTTATTCTTTGCTTTCAATGTTCTTCTAAAGATATACACATTTATGTTTTTTTGACAACTCCATTTTGAAAATATTTATTTATTTTTAGATTTTAATTGGAGCCTAATTACTTTACAATATTGAGGTGGTTTTTGCCATACATTCATATGAATCAGCCAGGGTTGTACATGTGTCCCCCATCCTGACCCTCCCTCCCACATCCCTCCCTATCCCATCCCTCGGGGTCATCCCAGTGCACCAGCTCTGAGCACCCTGCCTCATGCATCGAACCTGGACTGACGATCTATTTCACATATGATAATATACATGTTTCAATGCTATTCTCTCAAATCATCCCACCTTCACCTTCTCCCACAGAGTCCAACAGGCTGTTCTTTACATCTGTGTCTCTTTTGCTGTCTCACATATAGGGTCATTGTTACCATCTTTTTAAATTCCATATATGTGCATTTATATACTGTATTGGTGTTGATCACTATGTTCACAGATAACAATATAGCTTTGAATTCCCCTAAATGAATTTCTCAGGAGAAGGCAATGACACCCCACTCCAGTACTCTTGCCTGGAAAATCCCATGGATGGAGGAGCCTGGTAGACTGCAGTCCATGGGGTTGCTAAAAGTCAGATACGCCTAAGTGACTTCACTTTAACTTTTCACTTTCATGCATTGGAGAAGGAAATGGCAACCCACTCCAGTGTTCTTGCCTGGAGAATCCCAGGGATGGAGAAGCCTGTTGGGCTGCCATCTACGGGGTCACACAGAGTCAGACACGACTGAAGTGACTTAGCGGTAAAGGAAATTTTCAGGATGATAATAAATTTCCAAATATCTTCTAGTTTCATAAGTTTCAAACATAAACTATCATTGAAATACAGCAGTATTTTAGGGAAATCTGTTTTTCTGAGTGATTTTCTCTATCTACCTCATTTCATTTTCTTTTTTTCCCCCCAAATTCTTTCTTCTAAGAGCTTCATTTTGGAAGATTGTGTGAGAGGAGGCATGGGTTATAAAATTGTTTCAGCCTTTGATTTCTACAACTATCAAACCAGAAGCATACATTTATCAATCTTTTTATTTCCTTGGGCTATTTTCCCCTACAAACATAAAAGATAGGTTCTAAAGTATTATCAAATTTCTATCGACCAAAAGGGTGGGAATTGTTGATCAAGATTCTGCTTAAGACAAGACTGAGAAAAGCCTGGTGGGATTGGTGGGATTACACTGCCCATGGCACATCAATAACAGGCACTGTTTCCATTTTTAAAATGGAATGTTTTAATAAATATATATACCTAATATTAAATATTTATATACAAAGAATGAGATTTTAAACAAATTAAGACAAGACACCAACTGATAAAAACTATTTACTGTATACATAACTAAAGCAGCATTAGTAGTCAGAATGTGAAGGATATTCTCCGTATAGGTAAGAACATTTGAAAAAAATAACAACTTAAAGGGGAAAGGTAGGGAAGAGGGACAGATTAGGAGTTGGGGATTAACAATATAGACACTACTGCTGCTACTGCTACTGCTAAGTCACTTCAGTCGTGTCCGACTCTGTGCGACCCCATAGACGGCAGCCCCCCAGGCTCCCCCGTCCCTGGGATTCTCCAGGCAAGAACACTGGAGTGGGTTGCCATTTCCTTCTCCAATGCATGAAAGTGAGAAGTGAAAGTGAAGTCGNCTGCTAAGTCACTTCAGTCGTGTCCGACTCTGTGTGACCCCATAGACGGTAGCCCACCAGGCTCCCCCGTCCCTGGGATTCTCCAGGCAAGAACACTGGAGTGGGTTGCCATTTCCTTCTCCAATGCATGAAAGTGAGAAGTGAAAGTGAAGTCGCTCAGTCGTGTCCGACTCAGCGACCCCATGGACTGCAGCCCACCAGGCGCCTCCGTCCATGGGATTTTCCAGGCAAGAGTACTGGAGTGGGGTGCCATTGCCTTCTCCGATAGACACTACTATATATATGTAATCAATAAGAACCTTCTAGCACAGGTAATTGTACTCAGCATTCTGTAATAACCTACATTGGAAAAGAATCTGAAAAAGAATGAATGTATGTACAAGTATATCTGAACCACTTTGCTGTACTGGTAACTCAGTCAGTAAAGAATCCACCTGCACACTGCAGGAGACTGCCTGCAAGGCAAGAGACCTGGGCTCAGTCCCTGGATCAGAAAGATCCCCTGGAAAGGGAAATGGCAACCCACTTAAGTATTCTTGCCTGGAAAATTCTATAGACTGAGAAGCCTGGCAGGCTACAGTCCATGGAATTGCAAGAGTCAGACATAGCTTATTTACTAAACCACCATGACTGAACCACTTTGGTGTATACCTGAAACTAAAGTAACATTGTAAATCAACTATACTCCAATATAAAATAAAAATTAAAATTTTTTTAAAAATTCAACTACAAAATTTAAGAAAATAGAAATAGTCAATTTAAAGATAGGGAACAAGGATTCATTGCAGATATATGCATATTTTTGACTTGGAAAAAGCTTAAATGTTAAGTGGGTTGGTGAGACTGGGAGTCATTAGCAACTTATATACCTCGGGTAGAAATTTAAACTGTTAACAACATTTTTAAGGACAAATTAGGTGGCATCTATTAAAGGTTAAAATATATATTTCAAAAGACAGTGGCCATAGCTAATAACTATTGAAGTGCTTGGTCTCATCCTACTGTTTGTTTTTCTCAACACATGATGGATTATGTTTCCCTGACCTCCTTGAATTTAGGTTCAGTAACATGACATTTTCTAGCCAATAGGTTGTGAGTGGGAATGCCATTTGCTTTTTTAATCCTAAACATGTAATTGCTCATGTGAAAATCCAGTGTTTTCTTCCTTGATCATGCAAATAAAAGAAGTTGCATGTTCCAATCCTAATATTCAGTTATAGAAAGAGTTTGACTCACTAGTGACAATGTTGTTCCAAATGCATGGTGAATTTTCTGAAACTGTACTGGGGCTTAGCATAAATATTTACTGTTTTAAATCAGTGATATTTGAAGCTTGGTATCACAGCACAACATAAATGTTCTTGACAAATCTTAGTTCTTGATACTGTTATCTTTATGTAAAAGCCACTGTAACCACCTTTTATAATTCAGATTCACCCCTTGTTGTTATTATTTAGTTGCTAAATTGTGTCCAATACTTTTGAGACCACATGGACAGTTGCCCACCAGGTGACTCCGTCCATGGGATTTTCCAGGCTAGAATATAGGACTGGGTTGTCATTTCCTTCTTCAGGGGATCTTCCCAACCCAGGGATTGAAGCCACGTATCCTGTGTCTCCTGCATTTGCAGGCAGATTCTTTACCACTGTGCTACCTGCAAAGTCAAAACTAAAATTATATTAAAAAAAAAATAAAACCACCGGCACTTTTCTATAAAAAGCTAATAAAATATGATATGAGACCATCCTTATGGCAGAAAGCAAAAAGAACTAAAGAGCCTCTTGGTGAAAGTAAAAGAGGAGAGTGAAAAATTTGGCTTAAAACTCAGCATTCAGAAAACTAAGATCATGGCATCTGGTCCCATCATTTCATTGCAAATAGATGGAGGAACAATGGAAACAGTGACTGACTTTATTTTTGGGGCTCCAAAATCATTGCAGATGGTGAGTGCAGCCATGAAATTAAAAGATGCTTGCTCTTTGTGAAAAAAAGCTATGACCAACCTAGACAACATATTAAAAAGCGAGACATTACTTTGCCAACAAAGGTCCATCTAGTCAAAGATACGGTTTTTCCGGTAGTCATATATGGTTGTGAGAGTTGGACTATAAAGAAAGCTGAGTGCTGAAGAATTGATTCTTTTGAACTGTGGTGTTGGAGAAGACTCTTGTGAGTCCCTTGGACTGCAAGGAAATCCAACCACTCTATCCTAAAGGAAATCAGTCCTGAATATTGACTGGGAGGACTGATTCTGAACCTGAAACTCCAGTTCTTTGGCCACCTGATGGGAAGAACTGACTCATTTGAAAAGACCATGATGCTGGGAAAGATAGAAGGCAGGTGAAGAAGGGGATGACAGAGGATGAGATGGTTGGATAGCATTACCTATTGAATGGACATGAGTTTGAGCAAGCTGTGAGAGTTGCTGATAGACAGGGAAGACTAGCATGCTGCAGTCCATGGGATCGCAAAGACTCAGACACCATTGAGCAGCTGAACTGAACTGAAAACATGATAAATGATTTCTCAAAATTAGAAAAAATAAGAAAGGAACAGTGAAAAGTAGTGCATATGAATTTAATATGCAATGTGATAAGAAAACATAAATCTGTATGTAATTGGTTGTGCCATATTCATTGATACAATTTCTTAGTAAAGATAACTGGCATGTTTCCAAAAATTCTTGGTGTATAATATGCATACACCAGTTCCTATTAGAAAGTTGCATAAGAATAGTGTCAAGTATTCACAGAATGTCAAGTACTGACTAGGAATATGATCTCCAGAGTGAGACTGTCCATATATAGATCTTGAGACCAGCAGCTATTAGTTCTCTGATCTTCAGGAAGTTTTAAAAACTCTTCTGTACCAACATTTTCAAATTTCTTAATCTATGAATGTGTTATATCTGTGTGGCTACATAAATATTCATACATGCATGCACACATATGTGTTCATGTATTCTTAAATGTATGGGTGTGTGCATGTGTGTATGAAAAATTTAAGACTATGTCCTGTTACATGACTAATTCATAATGGTAGCTGGTATTAGAGAAGTGGGGTTGTGAAAGGAAAACAGAAAAGTAGTTTGAGATACCAACTTTAATTTGAAGTTTGTTACTTTAGGTAAAAAGTATAAAGTACATGTAAGATATTTACATTATGTGGAATATGGAGAAATCATGCCCCAATGCATTATTTTTTGTAGTTTATATTTATATACATAGAAAACAAAGAAAAATGGGAGGTGAGGAAGTGGAGAGAGCAATATAAACAGTGGGCTTGAGTAGCAAAGTTCTGCTTTACCAAAGATGGGAGAATGTTTAAATGTCATTGGAAGGAATTCACTGGAAAAAACAGCTGATGATGTATTAATGGAAGTAACTCAAATCCTGATATGATTTCAGGAATAGTCTCTAGAGGAGAATCTGTGACTGAGCACATAGATAGAAGTGTTGGCTTTTGAATATTGCATAGATCACAGGCATGAAGAATACAACCTTAGACTTATTGTCTAGCTTTATTAGCTAGAAGATTAAGGTATATTTTTGTTTAATTAGCTTCGAAAGGAAAGCAACTGTCTTGAATCATTTTTTTCAGCAAAGTTTAGGTGTTCATTGTCTTTTTTACTTATTCTTGGCATAAATAATTGTTAAAATGATAGCAGCATGGCTGTGTACGTGTGTATACCTAAGAAGGGATATTCATTCTAACCACAAAAGGAATCAGACTTGAGTCTTCATTTACTTATCATGACCTAGGAGAAATTCCTAAATGCTAAAGGGAAACTTTGTGACTATGTACAATTTGGAGCACATATATGAGACTTACTTGCTAACCTATATTAAAAATAGCCTAGTACCTGTGGTAGAAAACTCTCTGTCCTTTGCAATAAAGTTAAGTTATTTGATATGTTTATTTTACTGTATTGATTTGATATCAGTTCAGTTCAGTTGCTCAGTCATGTCTGACTCTTTGCGATGCCATGGACTGCAACATTCCAGGCTTCTCTGTCCACCACCAACCCCTGGAGCTTGCTCAAACACATGTCCATCGAGTCTGTGATGCCATCCAAACATCTCATCCTCTGTAATCCCCTTCTCCTACCCTCAATCTTTTCCCACATCAGGGTCTTTTCCAATGAGTCAGCTCTTTGCATCAGGTGGCCAAAGTATTGGAGTTTCAGCTTCAACATCAGACCTTCCAGTGAATATTTAGGGTTAATATTCTTTAAGATGACTGGTTTGAACTCCTTGCTGTCCAAGTGACTCTTAAGACTATTCTCCAGCACTATGGTTCAAAAGCATCAATTCTTCCGCAGTCAGCCTTCTTTCCTGGAGAAGGAAATGGCATCCCACTCCAGTATTCTTGCCTGCAGAATTCAATGGACAGAGGAGTCAGGTGGGCCCCATAAGTTGGGGTCAAAAGAGTCTGACACTACTGAGGGACTAACACACACAAACAAACACAACCTTCTTTATGATCCAACTCTAACATTTGTACATGCCTACTGGAAAAACGATAGCCTTGACTAGATGGACCTTTGTCAGCAAAGTAATGTCTCTGCTTTTTAATATGCTGTCTAGGTTGGTCATGGCTTTTCTTCCAAGGAGCAAGCATCTTTTAATTTTATGACTGCAGTCACCAGCTGCAGTGATTTTGGAGCCTAAAAAAAAATAAAGTCTCTCACTGTCTCCATTGTTTCCCTGTCTATTTGCCCTGAAGTGATGGGACCAGATACCCTGATCTTAGTTTTTTGAATGTTGAGTTTTAAGCCAACTTTTTCCCTCTCCTCTTTCACTTTCATCAAGAGGCTCTTTGGTTCTTCTTCGCTTTCTGACATAAGGGTGATGTCATCTGCATATCTGAGGTTATTGTTATTTCTTCTAGCAATCTTGATTCCAGCATATGCTCCATCCAGGCTTACAATTTGCATGATGTACTCTGCATATAAGTTAAATAAACAGGGTGACAATATACAGCTTTGAAGTAATTTTTACCTAATTTGGAACCAGTCCATAGTTCTATGTCTGGTTCTAACTGTTGCTCCTTAACCCTATACAGATTTCTCAGGAGGCAGGTAAGGTGGTCTAGTATTCCCATCTCTTGACGAATTTTCCAGTTTGTTGTGATCCTAACAGTCAAAGACATTTGTCTAGTCAATAATGCAGAAGTAATTTTTTTTTTCTGGAATTCTCTTGCTTTCTTGATAATCCAACAGATGTTGGCCATTTGATCTCTGGTTCCTCTGCCTTTTCTAAATCCAGCTTGAACATCTGTAATTTCACAGTTCACATGTTGTTTAAACCTTGCTTGGAGAATTTTGTGCATTACTTTGCTAGTGTGTGAGATGAGTGCAATTGTGCAGTAGTTTGAATACTTTTGGCATTGCCTTTTTTGGGATTGGAATGAAAACTGACATTTTCCAGTCATGTGGCCACTGCTGAGTTTTCCAAATTTGTTGGCATATTGAGTGCAGCCTTTTCACAGCATCATCTTTTAGGATTTGAAATAGCTCAACTGAAATTCCATCACCTCCACTCACTTTATTCATAGTGATGCTTCCTAAAGCCCACTTGACTTTGCACTCTACTTGACTTTGTATTGAACCTTTGATTTGGTATCAAGGGTTCAGTGAATTAAATTTCACTTTTTTTTCTTTTGGTATTCTCTTTGCTTGAGTTCATAATCTAGTGACCAACATCTTGAAATGTTTTGTGTATAAATTCCAACCTAATGTGTTAGTTTATGTTGTAAAAGCCATAAGTACAAAATATTAAGAATAATAGGCACACTGTTTGATGAAATGGTCTGTGATACATTACAAAAAACAGTGTTTAATTGCAGATATGCTCAAAATTATCCAAGCCAGGCTTCAGCAATATGTGAACTGTGAACTTCCTGATGTTCACACTGGTTTTAGAAAAGGTAGAGTAACCAGAGATCAAATTGTCAACCTCCACTGGATCATCAAAAAAGCAAGAAAGTTCCAGAAAAACATCTACTTCTGTTTATTGACTATGCCAAAGGCTTTGACTGTGTGTATCACAATAAACTGTGGAAAATTCTGAAAGAGATGGGAATACCAGACCACCTGACCTGCCTCTTGAGAAGCCTCTATGCAGGTCAGGAAGCAACAGTTAGAACTGGACATGGCACAACAGAGTGGTTCCAAATAGGAAAAGGAGTACATCAAGGCTGTATATTGTCACCCTGCTTATTTAACTTCTATGCAGAGTACATCATGAGAAACGCTGGACTGGAAGAAGCACAAGCTGGAATCAAGATTGCTGGGAGAAATATCAATAACCTCAGATATGCAGATGACACCACACTTATGGCAGACAGTGAAGAGGAATTGAAAAGCCTCTTGATGAAAGTGAAAGAGGAGAGTGAAAAAGTTGGCTTAAAGCTCAGCATTCAGAAAACAAAGATCATGGCATCTGGTCCCATCACTTCATGGGAAACAGATGTGGAAACAGTGGAAACAGTGTCAGACTTTATTTTTTTGGGCTCCAAAATCACTGCAGATGGTGACTGCAGCCATGAAATTAAAAGACGCTTACTCCTTGGAAGGAAAGTTATGACCAACCTACATAGTATATTGAAAAGCAGATACATTATTTTGCCAACAAAGGTCCATCTAGTCAAGGCTATGGTTTTTCCAGTAGTCATGTATGGAGGTGAGAGTTGGATTATGAAGAAAGCTGTGCGCCAAAGAATTGATGCATTTGAACTGTGGTGTTGGAGAAGACTGTTGAGAGTCCCTTGGACTGCAAGGAGATCCAACCAGTCCATTCTGAAGGAGATCAGCCCTGGGTGTTCTTTGGAAGGAATGATGCTAAAGCTGAAACTCCAGTACTTTGGCCACCTCATGTGAAGAGTTGACTCATTGGAAAAGACTCTGATGCTGGGAGGGATTGGGGGCAGGAGGAGAAGGAGAAGACAGAGTATAAGATGGCTGGATGGCATCACTGACTCGATGGACGTGAGTTTGAGTGAACTCCAGGAGATGGTAATGGATAGGTAGGCCTGGCGTGCTGCAGTTCATGGGGTCACAAAGATTCGGTCATGACTGAGTGACTGACTGACTGATACACATACAGCAAAGTAGTAGCAAACATATTCCGGTTGTCTTGACCTTTTCATCATTATAGTCAGCCAATACAAAAAAAAGAAAAAATCACGATGATTTCATTTTTGTTTTTTTGTGCAATTACAAAATTTAAATAGTCAAAGTAAAGCATTTTTAGGCAGCAAGTGAGCCTAAAAGTGATCTTGAGTACATGATAAATTAAGCTTGGCCTCACCCAGAAATATTGCTTTTATCTTTCAACAACAAATGCAGCATACTTTTTCAAAATGCATGCAAAAACCAGAATCAAGATTACTCTAAGGGGACTCATTAAATCTTCCAAAGCTAAATCAATTTTAAAATTTCTTCTTCCTTCTTTGACCACTTAAGAGGAAATTGTTTTTAGTGCTAGTAATGTAAGTACGGCAGTAAAAAATCTTATATCAGAGTTTTCAAAAATAGTAAATAAAGAAGTTGAAGAAAAATAAATAATTGGTTATTTTTAATGTGATCAATTTATACTTCTCATTTTTTCCTAGGTTTCTTGCAACCTGGCTAAGCAGTCTATTTAATAATTCCATATTTTCTCAGCTACATGCTATATTTTATCCTTAATTTATTTCATATCTAAAAGATAAAATATTAGATCAGCTAATTAAATCAGACTTCAAATATCAATCCTTCATTATCCTCTGCAAATGTAGAGTTTAGAAATCTCTTTGAAGGACTGAATGCAGTATATTCAGTGATCACTGAAATAACCAATAACACTGTTATTTTTATTCATATACATTGTTGTAGTTATGATTTGCACAGAATTTAAAGTCATGCTTTTTAAATGTTTAGAATTTGTAACCACTTTATACTATACCTGCTTAGAGGTGGATGGACAACATTAATCTTTGTAGGTGTACATTTGTTAGAATTTCTAACAATTTCAAAATTATTGTTAGAAAGCAAATTTTATTAAAACTTTCCTGAAGTCTTTGTTGTGCTAAAAATATCATTTATTTTCAAAGATATTAATTTGAAAGGGTCCTCATCTCTGTGGTCATCCCTCCATTATGTTCAGGTTAACGAAATTGCATCTCACTTTAAATAGTTTTTATAACATTGTCCATAATAAAAACAAACAAGATAATTTTACAAGAGCTTGAAACATGTAAATATAATTTAGTGAATTATATTATTGACTTTAATTCAAATACAAAACCAAAAATTTAGAAGTACAAATTCATTTTTCTTGTTTACACTGGACTTTTGATGTTTCTAAATTATATTTCAAAGTAATTAAATTAGAAAACTATAGTCTTGCAATTAAATATAATATCCAGGCAAATATACAGAATGCCCCAAAGCTTGGAGAAAAACTGGATTAGTGGTTTTAATAAGCATGTGCTTCCTCAGAAACCTCATTATGAGTTATTTTCATGGATTATAACCATGCTTCCAAAAAATGTTTTAAATAAGATGGTAGAGAAATAGCTTTCACATTACCTTGCATTAGCTGTGGTTTTCTTTACCATTTGCAAAATAATTTCAGCATCATTATTTTATCTTGGTATGGGTGATCAATGTGTATAAATAATGTCCAAGAATAATTTGAGAGATATTCAATGCAGTAGTTGACACAATATTATGTCAAAGAAGCCTTTCTCTCTCTCCTTTTTTTTTCTCTCTCTCTGTGTAAAACACCATTCTCTCACTGTATCTAATCAATTAATATGTTGTGATGTAATAATGTCTGCCTTGAAATAAAACACAAACATGTCTTGGAAATAATATGCTTTCCTTATTTTGAATTTAGCTGTGACTTTTAGCTAAAGACCAATTTCTTGAGTAGGACAAATTCAATGTTCTTTTCTTTAAAATTGCTGAGCATGAAATGGTAGTCTAAGCCAATATTGGCATTTCAGTACAAGTACAAACAAGTTTTCTAGCATGACATAATAGTTTCTTACATTGAAGATCACCTTTGATCCTCCTCACAGACCTTTGCTATAATGTGCATAGAATTATGAAAAGGATCTTAACATATCACCTTCTTTTCATCAAATAATTGTATTGTAGAAAGTTGCATATTAAAAAAGTGCATTTAGAAAATTATGCAGACTCATTTTATTAAAAGTTAGATGGTCATCTCCATTTTATACCCAACTGTATTCTTTCAGATTTTTTGAAACAATCACCAATTATTGACAATAGGCATACAACATTTTAACAATTAGCTTTCTATAGAGTGAAATAATAATTGGCTCATGTGTAAACTTAATGCATCTAATAATGGCTGTGGTTGTGTGGTTTAGTCGTTAAGTGGTCTCTGCTTCTTTCACAACCCCTTGGACTGTAGCCAACCAGATTCCTCTATTCATGGGATTTCTCAGGCAAGAATACTGGAGTGGGTTGCCATTTCCTCCTCCAGGGAATCTTCCCAACTCAGAGATTGAACCTGGATCACTTGCATTGCTGGCAGATTCTTTACCACCAGGCTGTAGAGATATGTATGTGTATGTTCATCACTCAGTTGTGTCTGATTCTTTATAACGCCATGGACTGTAGCCTGCCAGGCTCCTTTGTCCATGGAATTCTCTTGGTAAGAATTCTGGAGTAGGGTGCCATTCACTTCTCCAGGGGATCTTCCCAACCCAGGGATCAAACTCATGTCTCCTGCATTGCATGCAGATTCTTTACCACCTGAGCCACCAGGGAGTAGAGATATGATGAAAAGCAAATATTCTGTGTACACAGTGCATTCTTGCACCCTCATGACTACATCTAGAAACATAAGTGATTTGTCTCCAAAATACAGATGGAACCTAAAAAATTATGGGGCATCCCTAGTGGCTCAGTTGGTAAAGAATCTGCCTGCAGTGCAGGAGACCCAGGTTCAATACCCAGGTCAGGAAGATGCCCTGGAGAAGGAAATGGCAATGCACTCCAGTACTCTTGTCTGGATAATTCAATGGACAGAGGAGCGGGACAAGCTGCAGTACATGGAATCACAAAGAGTCAGACATGACTGTGTGACTAACTTTCAAAGACTTAAGAACTTAAAATATCATGTCTAAGTTCAGTTCAGTTCAGTTTAGTCGCTCAGTTGTGTCCGACTCTTTGCGACACCATGAATCACAGCACGCCAGGCCTCCCTGTTCATTACCATCTCTCGGAGTTCACTCAGACTCACATCCATCGAGTCCGTGATGCCATCCAGCCATCTCATCCTCGGTCGTCCCCTTCTCCTCCTGCCCCCAATCCCTCCCAGCATCAGAGTCTTTTCCAATGAGTCAACTCTTCGCATGAGGTGGCCAAAGTACTGGAGTTTCAGCTTTAGCATCATTCCTTCCAAAGAAATCCCAGGGTTGATCTCCTTCAGAATGGACTGGTTGGATCTCCTTGCAGTCCAAGGGACTCTCAACAGTCTTCTCCAACACCACAGTTCAAAAGCATCAGTTCTTCGGTGCTCAGCCTTCTTCACAGTCCAACTCTCACATCCATACATGACCACAGGAAAACCATAGCCTTGACTAGACGGACCTTAGTCAGCAAAGTAATGTCTCTGCTTTTGAAAATGCTATCTAGGTTGGACATAACTTTTCTTCCAAGGAGTAAGCGTTTTCTAATTTCATGGCTGCAGTCACCATCAGCAGTGATTTTGGAGCCCCAAAAAATAAAGTCTGCCACTGTTTCCACTGCTTCCCCATCTATTTCCCATGAAGAGATGGAACCAGGTGCCATCAGAAAATATCATGTCTAGTAACTTATAAATAACTAAACATTTAATAGATGACACAGAATCAGGATATACCTGTTATGTGAATAAATACTGATTATTCATGCAATTTAAAAAAATATTGGAGCATAGTTAATTTACAATGTTGTGTTAATTTCATGTATACAGAAAGGTGAAACATATATTGATATTTATATATATGTATACACATATACACTCTTTTTAAAAATTATTTTCCCATATGGTTATTACAGAGTACTGAGTAGAATTCCCTGTGCTATACATTAGGTCCTCACTAGTTATCTATTTTATATATATTTATATATTATATATTTCACATTAAGTGTTATTAATATTAATTTTCTATATTATATATTTTATACATATTGCTGTGTATATATCAATCCCAATCTTCCAATTTACCCCTACCTCTAATGCCCCCAATCATAAATTAGTTTTCTATGTTTGCAACTCTATTTCTTTTTATAAAAAAGTTCATTTATATCCTTTTTTAAGTTCCATAAATAAGCGACGTCACACAATATTTGTCTTTCTCTGTCTGACTTACTTCACTCAATACAACAATCTCTAGGTCCACTGATGTACTACATATGGCATTGCATCATTCATTTCAATGGCTGAGTGCCATATTTTCTTTATACATTCCTCTATTGATAGACTTCTAGGTGGCTTCTGTGTCCTGGCTACTATAAATAGCTTTGCAGTGAGCACTGTGAAGCAAGTATCTTTTCAAATTATGGTTTTCTCTGGATATAAGCCCAGGAGAAGGATTACTGAATCATATGGTAGCTCTATTTTTAGTTTTTTAAGGAACCTCCATACTGTTCTCCATAGTGACTGTACCAATCTAAATTCCCACAGAGTATAAGAGGGTTCCTGTTTCTCTACACACTTTCCAGTCTTTATTGTTTGTAGATTTTTGATGATGGCATTCTGACCACTGTGAAGTGATACCTCATTGTAGTTTTGATTTACATTTCTCTAATAATTAGTGTTTTTGAGCATTTTTTCATGTTCTTCAGGTACTAAAGTAGACATTTTAATAGAATTTTGGAATTAATTATCAGAATGCTTGATAAAAGATATTATTATCTTTGGTAAATCTTTGTGCATGGATGTAGAGTTTCAAGAAAAATGGTCACTTACCCAGAAATATAAATATGGACAAAGTTTTTCAGCATCTGTATCAAGGTCTACTTTCTCTGTTATTCATATATTTTGGAGATGTACCTTCTGTAAAAATGTTTTTTTTTTTTTTTTGAAAATAGTATATACTTATGCCATATACTCAGATAATTTTCAGAGTGAAACAGTCTTTGCATTTTCAATCAATCAGCTTGATCAAAGTATTATTCATTTAGTCAAAACTTACCCAAATCAGTTGATTAACCCAAACAGTGAATACATATTTATCGTATTCAGTCTCAACTGGGAACATGAACTCCCTGCTGCTGCTGCTGCTGCTGCTAAGTTGCTTCAGTCATGTCTGACTCTGTGTTACCCCATAGACGGCAGCCCGCTAGGCTCCTCTGTCTCTGGGATTCTCCAGGCAAGAATACTGAAGTGGGTTGCCATTTCCTTCTCCAATGCATGAAGCTTTTGCTATGTTTCCTGGGTAAATTATTTGTTTCACACTAAATAGATTCAATAAGATTTTTCTTTCATATGAAATATTTCTACAATTACCTACAAACTTTCTGTTTACATTTATGAATCAATAACAGTAATAATATGTTGCTACTCTGCACTAGGAAAATTCTAAGCAATTCACTAAGAGCAGTCTCATTTATCCTCATAGTAACCCTATGAGACAGGGGCCTATGTTCATCAGCATTTTCCTTATGTGGAAATTGAAGCATATACTAATTCAAGGATTTGTTAGTATCACAGAGAATAAGTGGCAATGATGAGACTAGAATTCAAGCAATCTGTGTGCAAAGCTTATGTTTTTAAATGCTACACTTAAATTTCTTCTATTTTCTACGCAATAGGAGCCTTATATTTGAAATCTTTCCATTTTCTGCTACCATACAATAATTTTTACTGTATGTATTTAATTTTTCCTCATTTTTATTATTTGATTAGATAAGATATTGAACTTTTAAAGCTAATTTTCCCACTTACCAATCAGAGCTTATCCTCTCCATTTTTCTCATGGCACCTTCCATCCACTTTTTAATCTCCCCTGGTTAGTGAATCGCTTCTTCATAATTTATTATCATAAGAATTTAATTATGATCAAGTGTCTCTAGGCTTAAAACAATGAAACAATAAAATCCAAAAATAAAGATCTCTTTCCCGCTCTTCTTTTTTTTTTACCATCAAAGTATAATATTCTATACTACTACTAATAAAAAAATGACTCTTCTCACTTTGACTTCCATTTACTTTGAAGGCCACTGTTTATTGACTATCTCCTGAAAATAATTTGTGTCTTCAATTTATTTTTAGTTGTTCATTTTGCAGTTTTGACTTTGTCATTAATTACTTCTTTTTTGAAATATTCTTTTAAAGGTGTTCATATCACCACACTATCTGATTTTCAATAGCTCTACTTCAGAGACTTTCTCATAGAGCAACTCCTTTTCCCTCTCCATACTCCTCTCCATATTGTCATTCCTTAAGGATCACTCCTTATCTCTCTTCTCTAGCTTTATGTTGTCTCAAGCACTTCATGTTTTATCTTTTTATCATTAAGTTATCCTAATATTTGTACATGGGATTATGATCTATACATACATTGGTCTGCTGCTGCTGCTGAGTCGCTTCAGTCTAGCTGTGTTTAATACATAATATCCAATTTCCCCAAGAGCTATCCAGTCACAATATCCTTTCAAAAAGATTTCCTCATTGTTCCAAATTTGTCTATCCATTACCCCATTCACTTGTGTTCAGTCACTCTGTCATATTTAACTCTTACTGACCCCATGGACTGTAACCCAGCAGACTCTTCTGTCCATTGAATTTCCAGGCAAGAATAATGGAATGGGTTACCATTTCCTTCTCAGGGGGGTCTTTCTAAACCACGGATCAAACCTAGGTCTTCTGCATTGCAGGCAGATTCTTTACCATCTGAGTCACCAGGGAAGCCCACTCCATCAACTGTTATCACTTAAATAAAGACCACATCCATTATTATTTGAATTATTATAACAGTTTGTTAACTTATACTCTTTTAAAACCTAACTTTGTCTAATTCCTTCAGTCACAAACATGTAGAGTGGACTTTATCTTAAGTTGGATTATGATCACTCCTTTAATTAAAACATTTCACTGAGTCTCCATCACATTTAGAATCAAGTCCACACTCAGAATCTTGGAGTTAGAATCGGGTCCACACTTCCCTGGTAGATCAGATGGTTAAAGAATCCACCTACAATGCAGAAAACTGTGGTTTGATTCCTGGGTTGGGAAGATTCCCTGGAGAATGGAATGGCATCCATTTCAGTTTTCTTACCTGGAGAATTCCACGGACAGAGGAGCCTGGTGACCTATGTGGTTGCAAAGAGTTGGATGTGACTGAGAAACTTTCACACACATATCCACACTCATTAACATGATGAGATGGTTGGACGGCATCACCAACTCAATGGAGTTTGAGTAAACTCCAGCAGTTGGTGGTGGACAGGAGGCCTGCTGTGCTGCTGTCCATGGAATCACAAAAAGTCGGACGTGACTGAGCAACTGAATTGAACTGAACTGAGGTTTTCTGTTGGTCTGGTTCTAATGAGCTCTCTAGGCATATCTCATCTTGCTTTGTAAATTGTAAACCCTTCTTAATGAATTTTTTCCCTGATATTCAGTTTGCTACATTTTTGTCAGCCAGTTTGTTTCCGCCAGGAGCACTTTTTCATGCTTTACCTCTCTCACATTTTTATGCATACCTAAGCTTTTTCTGGAAAGCCTTATTCAAGTCTCCAAAAATGACTTAGGTGTTCATCCTGCATGTTTCTAGTATGTTCTCTTAGCACTTAACAATATGCTTTATTACTTCCTGTTTCCTTGTCTCCCTATCCACTATGTTCAAGTTTCATGAAGCAAGGACAATATCTGACCTCTTCAATGATTAATATTTATTTGTTTCTCAGTAAACATGTGTTCAATTAATACATTATTAAATATTTTCTCAAATAGTGAACTTGTTTTGTGTATCTGTTTTCATTCTGATATATCCCACCTTCTACTCTAGATTTCATTTATCTTATTTTCTTCTACACATGTTCAGTTGTATTCCCCAAAATTATAACATTGCCAGAATTCAATCCTATGTGGTTGAGGGAATGATGGTGATATTTATAGAAACCTGAAAGTTGAAGGGAGTAAGGCTTGAGACAAATGTTAGAGATGATTGAAATTGTCTTGCAATTTTGAGTTTGTGGAACTAGCAAAGTATTTGGAAAGCAATTTCTGGTAGGTAATAGAATTTGAAAGCCTGGAGCTTAGGAAAGAAGCCAAAGCTGAAGATCTGAAATTAATCTGCATAGAGTTAATATATAAACCTGGGGTTTTTATGATATGGTTAAGTAAGATGACTGAGAGAAATGAGAACTGTGAACCATAACCTGAGTTTTATTCCCCCATATTTAAAATATGGAAACAAGAATAGAAGCAATGGAAGCAGAAGAAAAGAAGTCACAACATTCAAGGGAGAAATGGAAATACAGAGAACAAGAAAAGAACATTTTTAAAAATCAGTGATTTTTTTTTTTTTTAACAGTATTAAGCTGAAGACCTATCAGACTGGTAGGGTCTGAAAAATAACTGGTTTTTAGGACATCACTAAGTTTTTGGTCAGAATATTTGATTTGCAAATGATTAACTTAAATAAATATGTAATTGTTTATTGAGCAATGACTATTTGAAACATTTAAGACTTGCTCCCTAATTTCTAAAGGTTTAAATCCTACTGAGAAAGGTAAGCAGATGAGAGGGTAACAGGCAGGAAGGCCAGGGGTCTCCAAACGGAGGAAATAGCCTGCAAGTGTCAGACATTTTATCTCTCTTAAGCAGCAGGAGGAAACAAACTAGGGATATTTTTTCCTTCATCGTACAAATTTAAAAGGAGGTTTCTCTTAAAATTCTGTGTTGCCATAATGACACCTGGTTTCACCTGAAGTAACCATTGCCTTTTTCTTATGGAAATGTTTATCTTAAGCTATGTAAATAACACTATTTGTATGGTGCTCTGCCCTTCTTCAAGATTCAAGTTAATCCTTTTAGGGCCCAAGATAAACCATTTGGAGCCAAGATTATCCCAAAATACATCCTATGGGTGAGGGGCCTGGTGCCATTCTAAGTTTTGAGACATTCCTTTCTTTCATTAACAGACTGCTGATGACTATATAACATCCAGCTAAAGACTAGCAGGGGGGTATTCTTTCTGCCCCCTTCTGATGCCTATGTCAGAAGCTTTCTCTATCTCCTTTATACTTTAATAAAACTTTGTTACACAAAAACTCTGAGCGATCAAGCCTCTGGCCCCAGATTGAATTCTTCTCCTCCGGGGGCCAAGAATCCCGGCGTTGTAATTCAACAACAACCTTTCACAGAGTAGTGCTAAGATTTATTGAACCATACCATGCACTAGGTGTTGTATTGAGTACTCCCTGCATTATGTATTCTTGTAACAAGCCTATGAAATAGGTACTAAGATATCCATACTTAATGGAAACATAAACTCCATAAATACTAAATACCTTCCCTAAAGTCACAAAGGTAATTAATGATAGAGGCTCTATTTGAATATTTATTTGATTTCAGCTCTATTCTTTCCATCACAATTACAGAAACTGTAATACAAGACAGATTGCAGTAAGTGTGATCATAAGGGTGTCTTTCATATAAAATAATCAGTTTATGAGAAATTCTATGTGTATTTGAAGAAAAAAGTGTGTGAATAGTCTGAGTATTTAGAGGTTAAATATTATAACCAGCTATTGGTTGTTGGCCTACTATGATACAACATCCCATGAAACACGACTATTCATGTGCTACCAGAGATGACCTTTGTTAGCCAATGTAACCAATATTAGTCTTTTAATAGACCTTTGTGGAGATAGTATTATCTAATTTAATTTAATGATACCATGCTTTACAAATTTAATTTTCGGATGAACCAGTCTCTTTCTAATCCTGCCTTTTTAATAGTTGCTATGTAAAGTGTGGTGCTCTGGATAGCAATTTTATTTCACCTGAATAGTAAAGCAAAAAAAGTTCATTTGTAGTAAGAAAAATAAAGTAGGTATTCAGACAGGAGAAAATTCAAGGAGAAAATGAGAGCATTGACTATAAGTCCCTCCAATGTTTCACTCCATTTTTAAATTATGGGTGATTTCAGACATTTTGTTACATAAACCAACTTGTAACTTAGAGGAAATTTAACCTACCCACTTAATTAATGCCATTGTATTTGTCATGTGTAGTTAGATTGTCCTACTATAATTTTGCACTTCTATAGTGGTCCAGGGAACCAGAAATCAAATTTCCAGTATCTGTTGGATCATAGAAAAAGCAATGGAATTCCACAAAAAAACATCTACTTTCCTACATTGACTTCTCTAAAGTCTTTAACTATGTGGATCACAATAAACTGTAGAGAATTCTTCAAGAGCTAGGCATACCAGACTACCTTACTTGTCTCCTGAGAAACCTGTAGGCAGGTCAAGAAGCAACAATTAGAACTGGACATGGAACAACAGACTGGTTCCAAATTGGAAAGGGAGTATGACAGGGCTGTATATTGTCACCTTTCTATTCAACTCATATGCAGAATACATCATACAAAATGCTGGGCTAGATGAGTCACAAGCTGGAATCAAGATTGCTGGGAGAAATATCAACAGCCTCAAACGTACAGATGACACTACACTTATGGCAGAAAGTAAAGAGGAACTAAAGAACCTCTTGATGAAGGTGAAAGAGCAGAGCGAAAAGCTGTCTTAAAACTCAACACTCAAAAAGCTAAGATCATGGCATTCAGTCCCATCAGTCATGGATAATAGATGGGGAAAAGTGGAAACAAGTGACAAGTTTTATTTTCTTGGACTCCAAAATCACTGCAGACAGTGGCCATGAAATTAAAAGACTCCTGCTTCTTGGAAAGAAAGCTGTGACAAACCTAGACAGCACACTAAAAAGCAAAGAAAATACCTTGCCAACAAAGATCCATCTAGTCAAAGCTATGGTTTTTCTAATAGTTATGCACAGATGTGAGAGTTGGACCATAAAGAAGTCTGAACACCAAAAAATTGATGCTTTTGAACTGTGGTGCTATAGAAAACTCTTGAGAGTTTCTTGTACACCAAAGAGGTCAATCCTAAAGAAAATCAACCCTTAATATTCATTGGAAGGACTGATGCTGAAACTCCAATACTTTGGCCACCTGATGTGAAGAACCAACTCATTGGAAAAGACTCTAATGCTGGGAATGATTGAGGGGAGGAAGAGAAGGGGGTGACAGATGATGAGATGGTTGGATGGTATCATCAACTCAATGCACGTGAGTTTGAGCAAGCTGGGAGACAGTGAAGGACAGGGAGGCCTGGTGTGTTGCAGTTCATGGGGTTGCAGAGAGTTGGACATGACATAGTGACTGAACAACAGCAACTATAGTTTTAGGCATACAATATATAGCAAAGAAAGAATCAACACACAGAAGGGAACTATGACAAGAAAGAGGTCTAGAAGTTCAAAGAGGGTCTCTTGACTCTCTGACAGATTGCTGAGCTGCACGTGCTCATGGTGAGACTCCATGAAACCTGGCAGAGAATAAAGACCAGCTTTTTAGAAAAGAGCCACTGAAAAAGAGCTTGTGAAGTATATGGGAATTCTGGAGCACTCACAGTGATTAGAGACATATTTACACCAGATAGAGAACAGTCTCACTCATTCCCAAGACAATCAGTTAAGATCTCAGAAAGGTCACACCTTAATAGGAAATACTCTAACCATTAAGGTAGTACTCTAAAAGCAGCCTTGTAGAAAGAAACATGAGCCTTTATAGGACAAAGTGAATCCAGCAGGAAAATTACTGTGTGTCTCGGTTCAGTTCTGTTCAATTCAGTCGCTCAGTTGTGTCTGACTCTTTGTGACCCCATGGACTGCAACATGCCAGGATTCCCTGTCCATCACCAATGCCCAGAGCTTACTCAAACTCACATCCATAGTCAGTGATTCAAAATCTTTTAAAGAATAAAAGGAAATCCAGACTTTCAATAATGTAATATGCACAATGCCAACATACAAGGACAATTTTAGATATGAAAACAATAGGAAAATGTAACACATAATCAAGAGAAAAAACACCAATCAATATAAACGTCTACAGCAAGGAAACACAGCACTAAAAACAATAAGTATGTTGTTAAACAGAAATGTATATCATATATACATGTGCATTCATCAGTTCAGTCAATTCAGTTCAGTCACTTGGTCATGTCCAACTCTGCAACCCCATGAACTGTAGCATGCCAGGCCTCCCTGTCCATCACCAACTCCTGGAGTATACTCAGCTCATGTCCATTGAGTCAGTGATGCCATCCAACCATATCATACTCCGATATCCCCTTCTTTTTTATCAGGGTATTTTCAAATAAGTCAGTTCTTTGCATCAGGTGGCCAAAGTATTGAAGCTTCAGCTTCAGCATTAGTCCTTCCAATGAATATTCAAGACTGATTTTCTTTAGGATAGACTGGTTGGATCTCCTTGCAGTCCAAGGGACTCTCAAGAGTCTTCTCCAGCACCACAGTTCAAAGTCATCAGTTCTTCAGTGCTCAGCCTTTTTTATTGTCCAGCTCTCACATCCATACATGACTACTGGAAAAACCATAGCATTGACTTGACAGACCTTTGCTAGCAAAGTAATGTGTCTGCTTTTTAATACACTGTCTAGGTTTGTCACTGCTTTTCTTCCAAGGAACAAACATTTTTTTTTTTTTTTTTTAATTTCATGGCTGCAGTCACCATCTGCAGTGATTTGGGAACCTCAGAAAATAGTCTGTCACAGTTTCCACTGTTTCCTCATCTATTTGATATGAAGTAATGGAACCATGAAATTAGAAGACGCTTACTCCTTGGAAGAAAAGTTATGTCCAACCTAGATAGCATTTTCAAAAGCAGAGACATTACTTTGCCGACTAAGGTCCGTTTAGTCAAGGCTATGGTTTTTCCTGTGGTCATGTATGGATGTGAGAGTTGGACTGTGAAGAAGGCTGATCACCGAAGAATTGATGCTTTTGAACTGTGGTGTTGGAGAAGACTCTTGAGAGTCCCTTGGACTGCAAGGAGATCCAACCAGTCCATTCTGAAGGAGATCAGCCCTGGGATTTCTTTGGGAGGAATGATGCTAAAGCTGAAACTCCAGTACTTTGGCCATCTCATGCGAAGAGTTGACTCATTGGAAAAGACTCTGATGCTGGGAGTGATTGGGGGCAGGAGGAGAAGGGGACGACNGATGGTTTTGAACTGTAGTGTTGGAGAAGACTCTTGAGAGTCCCTTGGACTGCAAGGAGATCCAACCAGTCCATTATGGAGATCAGCCCTGGGATTTCTTTGAAAAGAATGATGCTAAAGCTGAAACTCCAGTACTTTGGCCACCTCATGTGAAGAGTTGACTCATTGGAAAAGACTCTGATGCTGGGAGGGATTGGGGTCAGGAGGAGAAGGTGACAACAGAGGATGAGATGGTGGATGGCATCACCGACTCGATGGACGTGAGTTTGAGTGAACTCCAGGAGATGATGATGGACAGGGAGGCCTGGCGTGCTGCGATTCATGGGACCACAAAGAGTCAGACATGACTGAGTGACTGAACTGAACTGACCTGAATGGGACCAAATGCCATGATCTTAGTTTTTTTGAATGTTGAGTTTTTAGCCAGGTTTTTCACTCTCCTTTTTCACCTTCATCAAGAGACTCTTTAGTTCCTCTTCACTTCTGTCATTACAGTGGTGTCATCTGAATGTCTGAGGTCATTGATATTTCTCCCAGGAATCTTGCTTACAGTGTGATTTGTCCAGCACCACTTTGCACATGGTGTACTCTGCAGATAATTTAAATAAACTGGGTGACAATCTACAGCCTTGACCTACTCCTTTCCCAATTTGTAAACTGTCTGTTACATGTTCAATTCTAACTGTTACTTCTTGACCTGCATATAGGTTTTGCAGGAGATAGATAAGGTGATCTGGTATTCCCATCTCTTAGTTTTCCAAAATGTGTTGTGATCCACACAGTCAAAGGCTTTAGCATAGTCAACAATTCAGAAATAGATGTTTTTCTGGAATTTCCTTACTTTTTCTATGATCCAACAAATGTTGGGAATTTGATCTCTGGTTCCTCTGACTTTTTAAAATCCAGCTTGAATATCTGGAAGTTCTCAACTCACATACTATTGAAGCCTATCTTGGAGAATTTTGAGTATTACTTTACCAACATGTTACATGAGTATAATTTTGTGTGTAGGTTGAACATTCTTAGGCATTGCCCTTCTTTGGGATTGAAATGAAAACTGACATTTTCCAGTCCTGTGGTCACTGCTGAGTTTTCCAAATATTTTGGCATATTGAATGCAAAAGTTTTGCAGCATCATCTTTTAAAATTTGGAATAGCTAGCTACAATTCTATCACCTCCACTAGCTTTGTTCATATTGATCCTTCCTGAGGCCCACTTGACTTCACAGTCTAAGATTTCTGGCTCTAGGTGAGTAATCACACCATCATGGTAATCTGGGTCATTAAGATCTCTTTTGTATACTACTTGCCACTTCTTCTGGACAAGCATTATGGATTTTCTTATTATTATCAGAAAAAGTAGGTGTTGAAACAAAGATATTTGTGAGAAATAAAGATAATTCTAATGATGTAATCAGAGTATTTAAAATAAATAAAAATCTTGCTTCCCTGGTGGCTCAGAGGTTAAAGCGTCTGCCTCCAATGCGGGAGACCCGGGTTCGATCCCTGGGTCGGGAAGATCCCCTGGAGAAGGAAATGGCAACCCACTCCAGTACTCTTGCCTGGAGAATCCCATGGACAGAGAAGCCTAGTAGGTTACAGTCCATGGGGTCGCAAAGAGTCGGACACGACTGAGTGACTTCACCTCATTCTTCAAAAAACATGATGTAAAAATGGAGAGAAATGGAGAAATAAATATATGCTTAGGTGGGATTTTAATACTTCTCAGAATCCAGTATAAGAATAAAAATCAATGAATGATCAGGAAATTGTAAAGCTCTATAAATAGAATGAACATAATGGCATTCACACTGCATTACACTCATCACATATAGTATACACTTTATTTTGCAGAGGCATATGGGACATTCCAAGTAAGCCCATGGTGCATAAGAAGGTCCTGGTAAATTTCAAAGTATTGCAGTAATGCAGAGAATAGCCTCTGATGACAATGGGATTAAATTGAAAATTAATAACAGAAAAGTATATGGAACATTTTCACATATTGCCAATTAAGCAAATTATTTTAAATAATTGAATCAAAGAAAATTACAAAAATATTGCACATGGAGTAATAGTGAAAACAAGTGTGTCAAATCCTGTAAATTATTCCATTTGCCTTCTCTTCTAAAACTGAACAGTTTAATATTAAAACCACTGTATGCTTTAATCAAGGTTAAGCATCCAAGATGGAGACTGTAGAAAGAGAAAAATTGACCAAAATAGCCAATGTTAGAGCATGAACAAAATAAGAAGGGTGACTGTAGGATGATGCCTCTCACAGAGTGTCTGAAAGTGATCAGACTTAAAAGCATAGTTGAATGATCAAGTAAGCTTAGAAGAGTGTCAAATATAAACTCATTTGGTAAAAGGTGTCAGAGCCCATAAGGAAAAATTTAATCCTCATATCAGCCCTTGAAATGTTTTCTCCATTTTGTGGTGAAGAAAATGAGAAACTTGAAGTTTAAACAACTTTTTCAAGTTTATACAAATAGTAAGTGGGTGGGTATGGGCGGGGGAGCTGGAATACATGGTGGATATACTGAGTCCATTACAATACATTAATATTTATAGAAGATGTCTGAAGATCATTTCTTTTGAAAATAAGAGAGATGCTTCCTTTTGTGTTGACATCAGAAAAAAATATCAGTGTAGGTTCAGAAAATAAGCATATTTCTATGGCTACAATTCCTTTTTAAACTGTTTTAAGAGAAGAAAAGAAAAGGAATTATTAAAATACAAACCAGTGAGTCATCCAAATAAATCCCTGGAACTTAAACAGTGAGTTTGAAGAATGAAAGAAAAACGTTTATTTCAAAACGTGGGCAGTTCTTTGTATCTCTAATAGTGGAAACTAAAGGTATATGACTCTTTGTTTGATACAATACATTCATCACACTTTGGTTATTAAAGGAAAGGCATTGTCTGCAACGAAAAATTTGAGATAAAAAGGAGTTGGTCTACTTTGCCTAAAATCATAAAATGGTAGGTACATTATTATTAGAACCTTAAATGATTATTAGATTTCCTGTAGCTATAGAAAATATTGTTCAGGTCCTTGAGACTCAAAAAGGAAGAAAGCTTAAAGATATATTGGGCAAAGAGTCTGTCTTGCAACAGAAGAAAGAGACAGGGAGTAAGAAATGTTAAATAAAATAGTTAAATTTTAATATTCTAATTTTAATATATTAATAATGATTTTTAATTTTTTTTTAATTCTAAAATCCCTTTTTTCCCCTTTTATTAAACACAAGTACCTCCTCTTCAGTACCAAATTGGTACTCCATCCTCTTTTTACCCTCCCACATTAAAACTTTAGGTAAGCACTATTTTTACCTGTGTTTGTCTCAGGGCTGCCTTGGGAAATGAAAAGATGATCATGTCTTTCCTGGAAAAAAAGAACAGAAGCAGAAAGATAATATTGGCAAGATTACTAGTTTAAACCATGGAGATAACTTAGTTTTTCACATGACTAGGGGTAAATAATCATCCTGGAAATGCAGATGTAGGACATGTCGATTTTATCCTGGGGTCTGAAGATCCCCTGAAGGAGGAAATGGCAAACCACTTCAGTACTCTTGCCTGGAAAATCTCATGAACAGAGGAGCCATGCAGACTACAGTCCATGGGATCACAAAGAGTCGGATACAACTGAGCACACATACACACAGCACAAATGTTTTGTTAAGGCTCAGAATTTTAAAAACATAAAAAGCTATAATAAAAAATATATTTCCAGATTCTGATTGTTCTTGGCATTCTTCCACACAAGGGAATCACTTGCATTTTCTGGTGTATCATTCTAGAGTTTTTCATGAATATTTAAACAAATACAAATTTATGAATTTCTGATTTCCTACCATTAAAAAAAATCCCTATTTCCTATGCACACTGTTCTACTTTATACTTTTCAATTATAAAGATACATTTTAAAGAACACTCTGTAACATTGTAAAGAACTTTCTTAGAGTCGTATAATATTTTGTGCTTAGATATTGGGTTGACCATAATGTTTGTTAGGGTTTTTCCATACAATGTTATGGAAAAACCTGAATGAATCTTTTGGCCAACCCAGTATGTTATCATTTAAATCTTAAGTAATATTTAGACTGTCTCCAATCTTTGATTTAAAATAAATGAGGCAATGACATACTATAAACTTGTCTGTCTGTTGTTGTTCAGTAATAGCTCAGTCGTGTCTGACTCTGCAACCCCATGGACTGCAGCACACCAGGCTTCCCTGTCCTTCACCATCCCCCAGAGTTTGCTCAAACTCATGTCCCTTGAATTGGTGGTGCCATCCAACCGATTCATCCTCTGTCATTCCCTTCTCCTCCTGCCTTCAGTCTTTCCCAGCACCAGGGTCTTTTCCAAAGAATAGGTTCACATCAGGTGGCCAAAGCACTGGAGCTTCAGCTTTAGCATCAGTCCTTCCAATGAATATTCAGGGTTTACTTCCTTTAGGATTGACTGGTTTGATCTCCTTGCTGTCCAAGGAACTCTCAAGGGTCTTCCTAAAACAGTATTTCGAAGTCATCAATTATTTGGCGCTCAGCTTTTTTTATTATCCAGCTCTCCCTACTTTATAGGACTACTGGAAAAAAATCATAGAGTTGTTTATTCAGACGTTTATAGGCAAAATAATATCTCTGCTTTTTTTAATACAGTGTCTAGGTTTGTCATAGCTTTTCTTGCAAGCAGCAAGCGTCTTTTAATTTCATGGCTTCATCATTGCAGTCACTATCTGCAGTGATTTTGGAGTCCAAGAAAATAAAGTCTGTCACTGTTTCCATTGTTTCCCACCTCTATTTGCCATGAAGTAGGGGGACCAGACATGTCTCTATATACATCTGCAAATACATCATTTGGATGATCATTCAGAATTGTTGGATCAAAAGTCATGTGACTGTTGCTATTAATACAATGCTTTTCATAGAGTTTGCACTAGTTTATACTCCCATCAGCAAAGTATGTGTAGCTCCTTTCCCAAAGACTTGCCAAGTGTAAAAGTAAGACACTCAGATATACCAACCAGATAGAAGAAAATAGTATCTTTTATGGGGGAGGTTAAACATCTTTTCATATATTTAAATGATCTTTAAAACAAATTTCATCACTGTTTATGTCCTTTACAATTTTTTTGTGGGGTTTTGGTTTCTAGGTTTCTTCACGTATTAAAAAATAAAGATCTTTTATCTAAGGTATGAGATGCAATTTTTTTCCTGATTTGCCTTTTGTATTGTGATTATGCTTATGATGTGCATGTTCATTGTCTGTGTTAATAAAGGAAGATTTTAATTTAAAAATTAATTTTGTCAGTCATTTATTGTGTTATATGTAATTTTGTATTTGGAATTAGATTTAGAAAGGCCTTATTTTGTCCATGTTTTCAAAGAAATAGTCCAATCTTTTGGCATTTGGTATGATGGATAATTCCAGGTTAACTCTTTTTGTTTTGTCTAGAAAGAACATGTTATGTATATTAATTGTGCCAACTCTTTTGTGTCTATAGTAGTATTTTAAGTTATTTTGGTTTATTATAATACATGCCTAGTGTTTTTCTTTAAATTTATTCATAAAATATTATATTTTATTTATGCTTGTGCTATTTCCTACATGTTGTTCTTCATATGCATGAACATAGTTGTCATGTATACAATTGACTTGTCATAGCTTCCTAGTTGTTCTTAATAGTTCTTTGCTTTTTCTCTTCAGGCATTCTGGTGTATTATTTATGCAAATGTTGTTTTTATCTCCTTCCTTCATTTATTATAATTATTGTATCCTTCCTTCTCTTTCTGCATTGGCGAATGCATTTGTTTTGTTTTTAACTTTAGTGAAAATTCCAGTATATGTTCCCATTAAGTATGAGATCCATTTTATAATTGAGGTAGAGCTATATTATCAGCCTGCCAATGCCAGAGACATAAGAGATGCAGGTTTGATCCTTAGGTGGGGAAGATCCCCTGGAGAAGGACATGGCAACCCATCGCAAGATTTTTGCCTAGAGAATTCTGTGGACAGAGGAGTTTGGTGGGATATAGTCCAAAGGGTTGCAAAGAGTCAGACACAATGAAGTGACTTAGTATCCAATCATAATAATTCTGGTTAATGGTTTTACAATTGCTTTGCAAATATTTTTTCATCATCTATGTAGATTGCCGGTATATTTTATCTTTTGATCTTTTCAAATAATGTATTCAGGTAACATATTTATTAAGCACATAATTTATATCAATAGCTTTCTAAATGTTTACCTAAATTTTCATTCCTTGCACAAATCTCTCTGTGTCAAAATATTTCTTACTTTTAATGTGTCCATATCAATAATTTACTAACTATAGTTATCAATGATGTTCAACAAATATTTCTGGCTTGCTTTCTTCTGGCATATTGTACAAATGTACTTTCCTAACACTTTTGAAATTAGTTATCTTAACAGGGTTTGAGTGATGGGTTTATATGCAGATATTTTACTTGGGGAAGTAATTTCAGAGAATAGGAAAAAGGAAACTGGGAAGAATAAAACAAGCAAACAAAAAGGTGGAGAAGTCAATCCATGATGAATTATTGAGCTATCATTTCAGTGGAAATTTGAACTCAATCTTGGCAAAAACTCTTGAGAAATCATACAGAATCAAACACGGTATTGACTGCCTGGAAAGAAGAGGGTTATTTTAATCCCCTATTGGTCAAAGATTGATCTAAAGATTGATCCAGGGGATATAACCCTTTTGCAGGCATGGGTTTTTGCATTTTCCTGGATGACTTCATGAGCTCTCCTCCAAATTAACTTCAGTGGCTGGGAAAGAAAACTAGATGGAAAGAAAAATATACAGCATGCCACTAAGCCATGGTACTATAAAGCTGTAAGAATACACTTATTTCAGTACAGCAAAAGTCAAAGCCAAATGGAGGGCTGAGCTGTTTTAAGACGAGGTGTAAATGATGTTCAACACTTTAACTGTGTCAAATGTCTTTCCCTAGAAAATAAAATGAGTGGGGGTGAAATATGCCATTTCTAGATGGATACATAAGAGCCTGTGTGCATTTTTTATATCGCATTCCTTCTTTCAATGACTAACAATATAGTCAATGATAATTTCTTCTCTAGTGTGTGTCATGGGGGCTTCCTTGATGGCTCAGCATGTAAAGAAACTGCCTGCAAAGCAGGAGACATAGTTTCAATCCTTATGTCAGGAAGATCCTTTGGAGAAGGAATGGCAACCCACTCCAGTTTTCTTGCCTGGAAAATTTCATAGTCAGAGAAGCCTCACAGGCTACAATCCATGGAGTCAAAGAGTAGAACATGACTGAGCACACAAGCAGCTTGTATTACAGGTGAGGAAAAAACAAACAGACTGCTCCTTGATGGTCATGCAGAGTAGGTGAAAAATAATCTTTTGTTGTGTAAAACTATTGAATTTGGAGGATTTATTTGTTTTTCCTTTTTACATAAAGATAGTTTATTTTAGAAACATGGTTCTACTCTCTATTTCAATGTAATAATTTTCTAACACGACACATTTGTTGTAGTGATGGACAAGCATTCTTTTGCTATAAAGGAATAATACATATAAAAAATGCAATGGGTAAAAAGAGAGAGAGAAGTAATAGAACCCGCATATGCTTGAAGAAGACTTCTGGCTGTGTCAAAAACTGTGTTTACCTCTTGAAGTGTGGCCCTGGAGTAATATCATTATAATCATCTGGAAACACATTAGAAATGTAAATTCTCAGACGTCTTTCAAATCTAGGAAGCATAAACCCTGGTGGTGGGGCTTTACAATATGTTTTAACAAGCCACCCAGGTCGTTTTGATACACACTCAAGTTTGAAAACAGCTGTAAATGATCCCATTATAAAAGCTCGAATCTCAGACACTGGAGCAATTGCTGCAGATGCACTGAGATGCTTAGATCTTGCTGTTCCAAGAGGTTACTTCCAAATGGTAAGTCTATGATTCCAAGATTCTACATGATTTTGTAAAATATTTTTAACATTTCTGGGTCAACTTATCACTCACTGCCTGTAGATATCAAACATCAGTTTACTAATGCAATGATGCCACAGACATAAAACCCCAAACAAACAAAAAAAAAAAAAAAAAAAAAAAACCTTCTAGCAGTAATTCCAACTTGGAGCTCTAGTTTTAAATCCTAAAAATCAGAGCTTACAGTACGAATATTCAGTAAGTGAGTATCATCACTGAAAAATGAATGTTCATGAGAATGTTGTTGAAAAATAAGACAATTTAGGTGATACTGTTAGGTAGGTAGAATAGGGAAAAGGAGTCCAAAGTGGTTGTGGCTAAAAAGACAAGGAAAGGAAAAGCCCGTGAAAATAGAACAAAGAAGGTCCGAGGACCGGAGTGAGGACTTCAGGTAAAACAAACAACACTCCTGGCTGGCCCAATTTACATAGGACAGGCCCAGGGAGAGCCAAAGCTAGCTCGCTGTTCTCTCTCTCTGTCTCTCTCTCTGTCTCTCTCTTTCTCTCTCTTTCTGGCGGCGACTACGAACAAAGCTAGTGGAGGTGATGAAATTCCAGTTGAGCTGTTCCAAATCCTGAACCTCACGCCTCAAAGATGGATTTTCCTGCTATCTTCTAAATAAAATTGAGCTGTAACACTGATTTGTCTAAGAGCTATAACATAGTCCATTCGAGACCTGAAAGCTATAACACGGTCATCCAAGACCTGAGAGCTGTGACACGCCGAGGGGGCTTTAATGTCCGTCACTCCAAATCTTTGTTGTGATGAGACAAAGAACAGAGAAACATACACTCATGTGATAATACAAACAAACTTCAACTCCTCATGAAAGGGACTGTCTCCTTCTGGATAATGGCAAAATGGAGGAGAAGGTAGGAAGATTTTACAGGATAAGTAACATGAAAGAGAAAAATATATCTGAAGGGCTGGGGTCACATAGTCAACCTTGTTTGGGAAAGAGGAACTGAGGAAAGAAATGTAGGGTCCAGGGTTGGCTTGACATTTTGGGGATCATTTGGCTGTATATATTGCCTTTCTGGTCGAGCAGAGTGTTAACAAGGACACAAGTGTTGATTGTAAGTTTTGGCCTGCTGACTTAGCACTCTGGACAGCAGCAGCTTATCTTGAGCCTAGAAATTTATTTCAACACTATCAACTCCTTTCTGTAGTCTTGGGCTTCTCTGGTCTCACTATTATAAAAGTAGTACTATCAAATGGTGAGTTTTAAAAAACTGCAATTTAGCTTCCAATACTTTGGCCACCTGATGCAAAGAACTGACTCATTGGAAAAAACCCTGATGCTGGGAAAGACTGAAGGTGGGAGAAGGGGCAACAGAGGATGAGATAGTTGAATGGGATCACTGACTCAATGGACATGAGTCTGAGTAAACTCCGGGAGTTGGTGATGGACAGGGAGGCCTGGCATGCTGCAGTCCATGGGGTTGCAAAGAGTTGGACACGACTGAGCAACTGAACTGAATGTAGCTTATTCTTTCCTACATACTGAGGTTTTACTTAAGATTTTTCTGAACATATTCATGAGTGAATTTGTTCTTTGTGTGTGTATGTGTGTGTATGTGTGCACACACACACAAGAAATAGGCTTGGAGTTAGATTAGGATTGGGATTGATGGAAAGGGGTGGAGGCAACCTGATGTTTATTAAGAACCATCAACTTAAAAAAAAACACACAAACAGAAAATGAGAGTTACAATTTGAGTTTTACTTGGGGCAACTTGAAGACTGCACCCCGGAAGACAGCATCTCAGATAGCTCTGAGAAACTGCTCCAAAGTGATAGTGGGGAAAGACAGTATATATGAGATTTTGGTGAAGAGAGAGTACATGCAATCAGCACATATTTTTCTAGAAGGTTACTGCTAGTCCTGTGAAGCTTTGGCAAGTCACAAGGAACAGTTGTCAAACATGAAGGATTTTAGTGCTTGTCTGCATATGAGGAGATACAAGAATTGGGCTCATGAAATAAGCTCCTGAAAATATCTACGTATCTGGAGACCTATTCTATCAATTTTTCCTCCAGCACAGAGTGCCTCATTTCTGCTCTTCACCTTGAACTCCTTTCAGCAGGTTTGAAAGTCAGCAACTACAGCAGCACATAACTTAACCCTTGCAGAGGTAAATGGCAAGTGCCAATTTGTAGTTGAGACAGAACATTCTTTTTCTTTTAACATAGATAGCTTTTAACAAAGATAGATTTATCTTTTAACATTTGGTAGTATTCATCTGCAAAACCATCTAAATCTACTCTTAATTGAACTTAAAATTTTAAAAAATTTATTCATATATTTATTAGTTTAAAAATTATGTATTCCATATAGGAAGTCATCATTTTTAGTCTATTTTTATTTTTTATAATATGCTTAAGTAAACTATTTTCATAAAAAAATAATTTAATTTTTTGGTTTTCAAATATTTTTCAGAGTATTACAAAATTTAAATA
>SJYT01033983.1:616564-638568 GCA_006410635.1 Cephalophus harveyi
TGTGGTGTTGGAGAAGACTCTTGAGAGTCCCTTGGACTGCAAGGAAATCCAACCAGTCCATTCTGAAGGAGATCAACCCTGGGATTTCTTTGGAAGGAATGATGCTAAAGCTGAAACTCCAGTACTTTGGCCACCTCATGTGAAGAGTTGACTCATTGGAAAAGACTCTGATGCTGGGAGGGATTGGGGGCAGGAGAAGAAGGGGACGACCGAGGATGAGATGGCTGGATGGCATCACGGACTCGATGGATGTGAGTCTGAGTGAACTCCGAGAGATGGTGATGAACAGGGAGGCCTGGCGTGCTGCGATTCATGGGGTCGCAAAGAGTCGGACACGACTGAGCGACTGAACTGAACTGAACTGAATGATTAATGGTGTTCAACAGTGTTTTGTGTACTGGTTTGTCATCTATACATCTTCTTAGGATAAATGTCTGTTTAGTTTCTGTGCCAATTTTGAAATTGTTTTTTATGTTATTGACTTGTGTGAGTTATTTATATATTTTGGATATTAAACACTTATATGTGGTTTGCAAATATTGTCTTCCATTCTGTTTGTTGTCTTTATATTTTATTGTTCCCTTTGCTGTGCAGAAGATTTTTGAGTTTGGTATTTGTATTTGTACACTTTTATGTTTTTACTTTTCGTTGTTTATGCTTTAGGTATGTGAAAGTGAAAGTGAAGTCCCTCAGTCGTGTCCGATTCTTTGTGACCCCATGGACTGTAGCCTACCAGGCTCTTCTGTCCATGGGATTTTCCAGGCAATAGTACTGGAGTGGATTGCCATTTCCTTTCCCAGGGGATCTTCCTAACCCAGGGATTGAACCCGGGTCTCCTGCATTGTAGACAGACACTTTACCATCTGAGCCACCAGGGAAGTCCTGCTTTAGGTATAGCACTCAAAAATTCATTACCAAGACCAATATTGAGGATCTTTCATATGTTTTCTTCCAAGAGTTTAATGGTATCAGGTCTTAAGTTTAAGTTTTTGGTACAATTTGAGGTAAATCTTGTTAATGATATAAGGTGGGGGACTAATTTTTTTCCACATGTATTTATTCAGTTTTCCCAGCACATTTATTGGAAAGACTATTCTTCTCTATTGGGTGTTCTTGGCTGCCTTGTCCGTTTTAGTTGACTGCATGTACATGCATGGGTTTATTTCTGGGCTCTCTATTCTGTTTGATTGATTCCTATGTCTGTATGCATGCCAGTACTATAGTGAACTAAAAAGTTCCTATAACTTGGTGATATAGTTTGAAATCAGCTTGATTATTTTTCAAATATTTTGGGTATTTAGTGTCTTTAAAATTCCACATGAATTCAAGAACTATTTTTTCTCTTTCTGTGAAGAATGCCATTGAAGTTTTGATAGGGGACACATTGAATCTATATAGGAATGCATTGATTCTATAGATGACTTTGGGTATTATGGACATTTTAACAATATTATTTCTTCCAATTCATGTGTACTAGATGTCTTTCCATTTGTATCTTCAATTTCTTTGATCAAAGTCTTGGAGTTTTCACCATCATATTTCTCTATACAAAGTTTTCACTGTACAGATACTGCTTTGCTTAATTTTTTTTTCCTTGATATTTTAATGTTTTTTATATTGTTGTGAACAGGATTGTTTTCTTTATTTTTTGTTCAGGTATTTCATTACTAGGTTGTAGAAATGCAATTGTTTTCTCTGTGTTGATTTTGTATCTTGCAACTTTACTGAATTCATTGATTAGTTCCAATAGTTTTTTTGATTTGGGGGATTTTTCTATATACAAAATCATATTATCTGCACATAATTAAATTAACTTATTCCTTTCTAATTTGGATGCTTTTTCATTTCTTTGTCTTGCTTAATTTTTCTATCTAAAACTTCTAGTACTATATTGAATAAGAGTGGTGATAATGGGCATACTGTTAATTTTCCTCCAGATTTCTAAAAAAATAAAAATTGACAAATATTTAATGACCAAAGACTTAAGCATATTAAATATTTATTTCTTGACCAGTTCTGGTTTATGTTCATTGTCTTTGAATGGAATTAAATTCCTTGGTCAACCATTTGTACAAATCTTTGGAGGAAAGAAACACAGTTGAATCTAAGATATTCTGTTCCTGTACTCTTGTAAGGACTCTTTCCTGCGCACATGGTTTGTCTATGGATTTCTTTGTGTGGCCCTGGCTGTTCTGCTTTTCTGACCCAAAATAGATCCAGAACTATTTCAGTCAATAAACTTTCTCAATCCTTGTTCTAAGAAGCCATATTGCAATTACACCATAGTTTTGCATTTCATGAGAGACTCTGCTCCTTTAATGGTTTGGTTGTTGTTTTCTGGGAACTTTAGCAGCTGATCTTTCTTGACACTGGTGAATTTTTTTTCCTACTTTTTCAAGAACTTCTGCCTAATTTCAATTCAAAAATATTTTCTGCCCAATGTGCTTTTTCAAATACTGCCTAAACTATGAAACATAGACTATATCTGTCAGATTTTTATACTGGTCATGTAACTTTGGGACTTTTCCCCTATTCATTTTAAGTTTCTGTGATTTCCATGAAAAAGGGAAAGATGATTCTATGCAGTTATGCTAGTATACTTGGTTAATGGCTGCTATCCAAAAGTCTACAAGCAATAAATGCTGGAGAGGTTGTGGAGAAAAGGGAACCCTCTTACGCTGTTGGTGGGAATGCAAACTAGGACAACCACTGTGGAGAACAGTGTGGAGATTCCTTAAAAACCTGGAAATAGAGCTGCTATATGACCCAGCAATCCCGCTGCTGGGCAAACACACTGAGAAAACCAGAATCGAAAGAGACATGTGTACCCCAGTGTTCATCGCAGCACTGTTTATAATAACCAGGACATGGAAGCAACCTAGATGCCCATCAGCAGGTGAATGGATAAGAAAGCTGTGGTACATATACACAATTGGATATTACTCAGACATTAAAAAGAATACATTTGAATCAATTCTAATGAGGTGGATGAAACTGGAGCCTATTATACAGAGTGAAGTAAGCCAGAAAGAAACACACCAATACAGTATACTAACACATATATATATGGAATTTAGAAAGAAGGTAATGATAACCCTGTATGCAAGACAGCAAAAAAGACACAGATGTATTGAACAGTCTTTTGGACTCTATGGGAGAGGACAAGGGCAGGATGATATGGGAGAATAGCATTGAAACATGTGAAATATTATATGTGAAACGAATCACCAGTTCACATTTGAGGCATGAGACAGGGTGCTCGGGGCTGGTGCACTGGAATGACCCGGAGGGATGGGATGGGGAGGGAGGTGAGAGGGGGGTTCAGGATGGGGAACACATACATGTACACCCATGGCTGATTCATGTCAATGTATGCAAAACCAATATAATATTGTAAAGTAAAATAAGTAAGTAAATTAATTTAAAAAAAAGACTTGATCAAGATGTTTATAGCTCTCTTTACTCTGTAATCCAAATAAAATGTTGTTTGTTTGCTAAGTCGTATCTAACCTTGTGACCTCATGAACTTAAGCATGCCAGGCTCTCTGTCCATGGGGGATTGTTAGTCACTATTATTTAATTAAGTATTATCTGCTATAATTATGTTATATACAAGATAGACAAGTAAAAATGAAAATAAATTAGGTATGTTTAAGTTGGAAGAAATTGCCTGAGACACAATGGATGACACACTGAATACTAAAGGGGGAAAAGATGGATTCCAAAAGTTCCAAATTTATTAAATGTTTACTGCTGAAAAAATTTTAGAATAGCTAATAGATGATATGGTAGCACTTGGAAGGAAAATAATGACATGTAGAAGGCAAACAGCAAGTTTAAATTCATAATGTCAAGATTTTATTTCATTTATATATTTGTATGATTCAGGAAAAGTTTCATAATATTTCATTCTAGGGGATAGGTGATAGTTCACTTATGTGTAACATTATAGTTAGTGGTTGATTAATTATACCTGGGGGACTGATGAATGGATTGTTTTAAACCTGGAAACAGGACCCTGAGGTTATGATTCTAGATTTTATTATTGATTTCACACTGCTTGCCAGGTTTTTTTTTTTTCAATGATATGGCAGAATATAAAGAAAGTTGCTTATAGAGAACAAATGGTTCTGTACAGTATATAATACATTATTTGTTAAAATTGGAATTGTAAATTATTTTTGTTATGAAAAGCCAACTCATGAAGATATGTTTTAAAGTGTTATATTAATAAAGTAAAACATTTAAGTTTAAAGTTCATTTAATTGTTATAATGCTGAAAAACAGTTTTAAAAATAGTTTACTGTTTCAAAAATACCTAGAAATCCTACTTGAAACTAAGCTCCCTACTGAATGACATGAGTTAAAATTATTAGTATAAAATTAGATACAGTTTTAGTGTATCCATATCTTGGTGCCCTGTAAATGACAGGAAGTAGGAACCATATGTACATTATCAGCTGAATGGAAACAATCCCACAGTACGTGTGATATATCAGATCAGACCTAATGCAATGACAAACCTAGACAGTGTATTGAAAAGTGGAGACATTACTCTGCTGACAAAGGTCTGTATAGTTAAGACTATGGTTTTTCCAGTGGTCACATATCGTTGTAGAACTGTGCCATGAAGAAGGCAGAATACCAAAGAATTGATGCCTTCAAATCATGGTGCTGGAGAATACTCCTGAGAGTCAATTTTGCAGCAAGGAGATCAAACCAGTCAATCTTAAGGGAGATCAACCCTGAATATTCATTGAAAGGACTGATGCTGAAGCTGAAACTCCAGTATTTTGGACATCTGATGCAAACAGATGACTCATTGGAAAAGTCCCTGATGCTGAGAAAGATTGAAGGCAGGAGCAGAGGAGGGCATCATGAGATGAGATGGCTGGATGGCATCACTAATGCAATGAACATGAACTTGGGCAATTTCAGGAGATAGTGAGGGACAGGGAGGCCTGGAGTGCTGTAGTCCATGGTGTTGCAAAGAGTGGACACAACTGGGCAACTGAACAAGAACAACAACCTAATGTAGTATTCAACTTTTCATGGAGAAACATACTCATGAAGTGAGAATGCAGGCTTTGGATCCAGATTCCCAGGGGATGAAAACCAGTTCTAATACTTTATAACTGAGTGACTGTTTTTGGGCTATGTCATTCAAATCATCGTATGTAAAATTAAATGAATAATGAAGCTTATCTCCAAGAGTTGTTAGAGTTAAACTAAATAATTAATATGAAGTTAGACTAATTCCTTGTACTTAGCAAATGCCTAACAAATGTTTAGCTGCATTAATATCTTGGTGTACCATATCTGTTAAATCAGTAAGATAAATATAAAACTAACTGGCTCCATGAGAAATCTATAAGTGCCTTCATGTAGTAATCAAATATTACTAATCTAGGAAGACTAATTTTACATTTAGTGTTCAGTTTCTCTGATAATTTTAATAATGCTATCAATAATGACCACATAAATTAATATATTCTAAAAAGTGTGAATTATAAATTTCAAGTGAAAAGTCAATTATATACTATCTATATATCTTTGAAGACTTCACAGATGGTGCTAGTGATATAGAATCCACCTGCCAATGTAGGAGACATAAGAGACATGGGTTTTATCCCTGGGTTTGGAAGACTCCCTGGAGCAGGGTATGACAGTCTGTTCCAGTGTTCTTGCCTAGAGAATCCCACGCATGTATCATTGAAGAAGTTATTCTCTTTGGAATAAAAATGGAATTATATATTTGTCATCCTAAATTGAAAATAAATATGTAGATACTTTTTAAGAACATTTCCAATTCAGCATATTTGCTTTCTGTGTCTTACATAAAAAAAGCAATGGGGACGTTTTTAAGTTATTTAAGTTATATGTCTATAGAAATCTGACTTCACCAACCTCCAAGTTCCCCATTTATTCACTTACAGATTTTGGTCTCCTTCTGTATTTTCTTTCTTTAACAATTAGGCAAAATGTTGGGGGAGTATAGTTAGTAATTGTAAGTAGGGAAAGGATTTTGGGCAGAAGTTTCTTTTTGTTGTTCTCTTAAACTTGTTTTCCTCTGGAAGATTATATTTTATGTTGTAAAGAGTTCAAATTTCTTGTGACTTTAATGTAATATTTAATACACACAGTAAATCACCTGAATCTACAGATTCTACACTCACAGAACTACTCCATTTTTTATAAAGAACTTGAGCATCCTTGGAGTTTGGTTCTAGGAGCTCTGTGGATACCAATCTCCTACAGAAACCAAGGGAAGACTATTATTTCTGTATATGGGTGATCTTTGTTTTTGTGTCTACAGTCTTTTCTTCCCTTCTAGTTCCATTAACAAGCATTTGTGATTCTCTCACCAAATATAATTTTTACTTAAACACTTTTTTACAGAATATATTATGCTGTAAAGCAACATCATATTTGATAAAGTATTTTGTTCCTTTAAAAACGTTTATTTTAAATAAGATTTGTTGCAATATTTTTGACCCAATTCACCAGTAGAAAATATTTACAAAGCAAGATTTTGCCAAGGTTTAGACAAATTTCCTTGCTTTTAATAAACAGATGGTGGCTATTAATTGTTACTCTGTTAAGCCATGCTAATAGAGCATCATTTATTATTCAGGTGCCAGATATGTCTCTGACAGATGGAACATCAGTGTAGCTAATGTCGGGTGATATGAGCATTGAAAGCATGGTACTAAAGTGATAGCTGTGGCATTGCCACTTGGAACCATTGAAGTCATCTTGGCAGCACTGGAAGGGCTGTCGTGACTGGATGGATGTCTATGGCCAACCTAGCACGTAACTGTCAGTCATATTATTTGGAAGGAAGGTATAGTCAAAGCTAAAACTGGCCACTGTATGTTTCTATTTAAACCCAACTCTGAATTTTGTCAAGTCCATATGCTTTACTCTGTTTTCCTTGTTGTTCATGTAACATTTAAGATAAGAAGACATCTGCTAACTTTGGCTCGGAATGCTACATGGACTTACTCTCAGTCATTCTGCTGTTGAAATAATTTTCTAACAACAAAAAAAGTTTTTCAGGAAGCTTCAGTCATTTTGTATAATTCAGTGTGTCTGAAAGATCTTTTTTTTTTTTTTTAATGATTTTTAGTAGGCTTTTCAGAATTACAATTGCAGGTTGCTTCCTCTCTGAAATCTCTGAACAAAATGGCCTTAAGCATGCTCCAAGAACAAGCTGCTCTTTGGCATAAGCCATTTGACATTCATCCTACTTCCTGAAACCTGATTCATCTGGACTGTGACATCTCACTGAATTTAGCCAGAAGCTAGAGAATTTGCCTTCTAGCAATTTTTTATGCATTTCCTGAACCTAGATACAGGTTTCTTTACATCCTGACCTTCAGCTTCTGCTGAGGTCTTGTAGCCTTTCTGTTCCTGAAGCATTTAAGAGTCATCTAAGATTGTGCTGTCGAATATGCTTTGTGCTTAAGTAATATTGATTCCAACTGACATTCATAGAAAAATACTAAGTCATGCATGCCTTATCCTGTTTAGTATGTTCATTCTATCTTTGTAAGATTAAAAGCTCAGATTACAAAAGAGGAGCTGGCATTTAGCATTGGGAAACAAAGCAAAACAAGTCCTGCTTCAGCTACCATATTGAATTTTGCTGACTTCTATGCACTATGATGAATAGATAAATATGTTGTATTTTCATTGCCAAAATTGGTGAAAGTTTCTTTTCAAATGTATGCTGGCTAGTCCTTTAGCAGTTTCTGATTAAGACTTCAATTAATGTGCTGAAAAACCCAAAGCATTATGAAAGGTGCACTCAATGTTTTAGATATCAAACCAGGCATTCTGGTAAAACAATCTTTTCCTTAGGAGGATGAAAAACTAGCAAAATATAAGGATAGTTAAATTTTCATTAATAAACCACCAGTTTAAGTACTCTAGAAATCTTCTATACTATAAAAGGTTAAAAGCATTCCAAATTGGATTGGTATGTATTTAATTAATCTGTTACCCTTTATGCATACAACTATTTTTTAAATGATGTTATTGAAACATATGGTTATATATTATTTTTAGCATCTTTAGAAATTGGCTTAATTTCTTCACATTACTAGAAGTATCAGTAATTTTATTGGCAAATATAATTTGTATCCACACTCAGTCTATAGAGGCACAATGATCTGTTTTATTCAATCTAAGTTTTCTGGAAAAGCATGCCTGACGATTGTTATTTTTGGTGAACATTTTCTTGAAATAGCACAGTATCTGATGTGAGATAGGTGGAGCAGCTGTTTTAGTTTCACAGAAAATGTTGCCAAACAGTAACTGTGTCCCTAAGGCATGGAGTGAGTTACAGCTTTAAAAATTAAATTAGCCCAGCACAAGTTTGGCTCCCCAGTTACTTGGCTTCCTTGTACCGTGGCCCTCCACCATGGCTTCCTATTTGTTTGGCCCAAAGTTTTCTGTAGTTTGTTGACAGTAGCATGATAAATCACAGTTTCTACTGGGCACCATACCTGCTCACATGGTCGTAGTCTCTGTAAAGGGGCCAATAGTCATGCCTTCTTATTCAGGATTGTGAAAGTGCTTTTTTAAAAGCTTAGAAATTGATGTTCTATGAAACAAAGCGTTCTTAATCCAAGCGGTAATTCTTAGGCAGTTGTGATTCTTCTCTCAAAAATGACCATGATTCTGGATCTGAATTTGCATCTGTTCATCTTCTTGTAAGACTCATAGTCATAAATATTCCATGTATGGAAAAAATGATAAATATAACTATGAAAAGGAGTGGTAGACTTGCTGATTTTTAATTATTAAAACTATTTTTAGGTAAGTCTTTAACAAATGTTTTGTTCCTGTCCCTCCACCCAGGAAAGCTTTTTGTTTAAAGATCAGATGGAGTATGGCGTTGACATTTACTGAATGCTCACAATGAGCCAGTCTCTGTCTAGGTATCTCAAATTCCTAATTTCATTCAATTACCAATAGTTTCTACAAGGGAAGTATCATTACCCTTATTGTGAAGATGAAATAGAAGCCTAGAAAGTTAACTTAACTTGTCTAGCAGTATTATTCAGTTAGTTGCTGAAAGAACTACAGTATGAACCCTGATGTTTAGGAAATTAAATTCAAAGCTTTCCATTTTGCTAGACAATGGACAAATACATTTTGAAATTAGTTTTGTTACTGTTTTTACTTTCAAATTTTGTTGCTTATACTACAAAATTAAATAACTTATATCCATGTGTATTGTCTGAAGCAAAACTGCTGGGAAACTGAGGCATATAAGTTGCCTTCTGTTTTATTTTTTCCCCAATAATCTGTGCATTGGGAAAGATATTTCACTAATGCATCTAATCATAAAAGCATAAATAAAAATAAGGCTTTTGATGACAGTTGAAACATTCATTTTTTGTAACCAGCTTAAAATATGCAATTTGGGGTATTGGGTGATCTCTAATATAAATTAATATAGTAGTTAATAACATGGCATCTAGAGCCAAGATCCTAAGATTCAAATCTCAGTTCCTTAAATCTTTGACATTAGGCATGTGGCTTACATTTTCTATGCTTCAATTCCCTCATATGTAAAGTGGGGATCAAAATGGAGTCTTTCACAGGTTTTTTGAATTCTAAATGTCTTTATAGAATTTATATATGAAAAAACCCTCCTCATAGTGCCTCAGCAATTGATAGTTATTGTTATGATTAATTTTCTATGCTATTCTCAAAATCCAACAGAAATGATTGTATATCAGTGTGTCCATATTTATATTGGGTGAAATATCTGGAGAAGGGCATGGGAATCCATTGCAGTATTCCTGTCTCTTATACACATCTAGATGTGTATAAGAGACAGTCCTTTTACTTACCTTAGGCTACTGTTCAGTTAAATTTTAATTATAACATGTGTCTTGAATTTATGGATAACCAAAGAACCTCTATTATATGACATAACACCATCATAGGATAAAATTAAAGTTTCTGTGGCTACTTGGAGAGGAATGTCATTATATTGCAATGAAATATTAATCAAAATTTGATATAAAGCAAAAGGAGAAAATGAATAATGAGATATCTTCCAAATTGGCTTAAGTGAAAATCCTGTGCTGTGATAAAAAATTATTATTCTATATAAGTAGAAAATATGTATATTTAATATCTTACCTGTTGCTTAGGAAAAAAGAATTCACCTTTGACTTCTCAGAGCATTGCTTAAGAATTAGGTGCTCAAATTACAAAGGCTGCATTGTTTCAAAAGAGTACATTTTCTACAAGTTTGTGTCATTTATTCATTTGACCTTGTTTTTAATAAATATAAGTAGAACTGCATTTCATGGTGACAAATGTATAATAGATATATTAAAATAAGCTGAAGATTTTAGAGTTTTGTAAGATAAGAGGCCAAATGAATTGAGTGAGGTTCATGCCTACTTTCAATACTTTTCTGCTTCATGATTTTACCCAGGGCTAATAATGTTATCCAAAGGACATTTTTAGAAAACATTTTTTGCTATTTCTTGGGTAGTTTGATTTGTTTTTTCAGTGTTGTCACTAACATAGTAAATCAATGTTCCATGACACTTTTCCAGTGATATATAACATAACTCTTCTTATTTTGTCTGGATTCAGAAGAAAGCTTTAGTAAATGAATCCCTTTCAGCCTGATTCATTTCTAGTATTGATTTCCAAAAAGTCTAGAATAGGATGGCAGCATTTCAAGTTATTGAACACTTAAAGAATAATCTACTTGAATAATTTTTTTATTCATCTTAAAACTTGATACTAAGGACATCTTACTGATTTTTACGTTATAAAGGATTTATAAAAGCAAGAATTATTTTTTTTCCCTAACTTTTGGTTCTATCATCAGTTTGCTTAAGAACCAAAGATGGTTTTCTATCTTGTGCATGGATATGGACCATGAAAATATAATGGGGTATCTGTTGACACAAAGTATATCTTCAAAAAAAAAAAAAAAGATGAAAGGCTGCATTAACTAAAACAAAACTCAGGAAGTTCATTTTGCTTTCATTTTATGAGGGAAGGAATACCAAGCCGTTTAGCTTTGTGCTATGTAGTTGTTTTCTTAAAAAAAAAAAAAAAAGCGTCCTTCACTTAAGATATATTTAATGAATATTGAAGTATAGTAGATATTCTTAGAATTTTAGTTTTTGTAAGAGTTTTCTATATATAACCTAAGACTTAAAAGACAAAATTGTAAGAATAGCAACTGAGATTAAATTTAAAATGTTTTTCAAGTTTCTATTTGTACCATGTTTACATATTGCTTAGCTTGTCACTGTATTTTGGAAATATGGGTCAAATGACAATATTGCAGGGCAGTTATGTTAAATATTTCATGCAAATCTTAATTTAATGATCTTTAACAAATGTTTTGTTCCTGTCCCTCCACCCAGGAAAGCTTTTTGTTTAAAGATCAGATGGAGTATGGCGTTGACATTTACTGAATGCTCACAATGAGCCAGTCTCTGTCTAGGTATCTCAAATTCCTAATTTCATTCAATTACCAATAGTTTCTACAAGGGAAGTATCATTACCCTTATTGTGAAGATGAAATAGAAGCCTAGAAAGTTAACTTAACTTGTCTAGCAGTATTATTCAGTTAGTTGCTGAAAGAACTACAGTATGAACCCTGATGTTTAGGAAATTAAATTCAAAGCTTTCCATTTTGCTAGACAATGGACAAATACATTTTGAAATTAGTTTTGTTACTGTTTTTACTTTCAAATTTTGTTGCTTATACTACAAAATTAAATAACTTATATCCATGTGTATTGTCTGAAGCAAAACTGCTGGGAAACTGAGGCATATAAGTTGCCTTCTGTTTTATTTTTTCCCCAATAATCTGTGCATTGGGAAAGATATTTCACTAATGCATCTAATCATAAAAGCATAAATAAAAATAAGGCTTTTGATGACAGTTGAAACATTCATTTTTTGTAACCAGCTTAAAATATGCAATTTGGGGTATTGGGTGATCTCTAATATAAATTAATATAGTAGTTAATAACATGGCATCTAGAGCCAAGATCCTAAGATTCAAATCTCAGTTCCTTAAATCTTTGACATTAGGCATGTGGCTTACATTTTCTATGCTTCAATTCCCTCATATGTAAAGTGGGGATCAAAATGGAGTCTTTCACAGGTTTTTTGAATTCTAAATGTCTTTATAGAATTTATATATGAAAAAACCCTCCTCATAGTGCCTCAGCAATTGATAGTTATTGTTATGATTAATTTTCTATGCTATTCTCAAAATCCAACAGAAATGATTGTATATCAGTGTGTCCATATTTATATTGGGTGAAATATCTGGAGAAGGGCATGGGAATCCATTGCAGTATTCCTGTCTCTTATACACATCTAGATGTGTATAAGAGACAGTCCTTTTACTTACCTTAGGCTACTGTTCAGTTAAATTTTAATTATAACATGTGTCTTGAATTTATGGATAACCAAAGAACCTCTATTATATGACATAACACCATCATAGGATAAAATTAAAGTTTCTGTGGCTACTTGGAGAGGAATGTCATTATATTGCAATGAAATATTAATCAAAATTTGATATAAAGCAAAAGGAGAAAATGAATAATGAGATATCTTCCAAATTGGCTTAAGTGAAAATCCTGTGCTGTGATAAAAAATTATTATTCTATATAAGTAGAAAATATGTATATTTAATATCTTACCTGTTGCTTAGGAAAAAAGAATTCACCTTTGACTTCTCAGAGCATTGCTTAAGAATTAGGTGCTCAAATTACAAAGGCTGCATTGTTTCAAAAGAGTACATTTTCTACAAGTTTGTGTCATTTATTCATTTGACCTTGTTTTTAATAAATATAAGTAGAACTGCATTTCATGGTGACAAATGTATAATAGATATATTAAAATAAGCTGAAGATTTTAGAGTTTTGTAAGATAAGAGGCCAAATGAATTGAGTGAGGTTCATGCCTACTTTCAATACTTTTCTGCTTCATGATTTTACCCAGGGCTAATAATGTTATCCAAAGGACATTTTTAGAAAACATTTTTTGCTATTTCTTGGGTAGTTTGATTTGTTTTTTCAGTGTTGTCACTAACATAGTAAATCAATGTTCCATGACACTTTTCCAGTGATATATAACATAACTCTTCTTATTTTGTCTGGATTCAGAAGAAAGCTTTAGTAAATGAATCCCTTTCAGCCTGATTCATTTCTAGTATTGATTTCCAAAAAGTCTAGAATAGGATGGCAGCATTTCAAGTTATTGAACACTTAAAGAATAATCTACTTGAATAATTTTTTTATTCATCTTAAAACTTGATACTAAGGACATCTTACTGATTTTTACGTTATAAAGGATTTATAAAAGCAAGAATTATTTTTTTTCCCTAACTTTTGGTTCTATCATCAGTTTGCTTAAGAACCAAAGATGGTTTTCTATCTTGTGCATGGATATGGACCATGAAAATATAATGGGGTATCTGTTGACACAAAGTATATCTTCAAAAAAAAAAAAAAAGATGAAAGGCTGCATTAACTAAAACAAAACTCAGGAAGTTCATTTTGCTTTCATTTTATGAGGGAAGGAATACCAAGCCGTTTAGCTTTGTGCTATGTAGTTGTTTTCTTAAAAAAAAAAAAAAAAGCGTCCTTCACTTAAGATATATTTAATGAATATTGAAGTATAGTAGATATTCTTAGAATTTTAGTTTTTGTAAGAGTTTTCTATATATAACCTAAGACTTAAAAGACAAAATTGTAAGAATAGCAACTGAGATTAAATTTAAAATGTTTTTCAAGTTTCTATTTGTACCATGTTTACATATTGCTTAGCTTGTCACTGTATTTTGGAAATATGGGTCAAATGACAATATTGCAGGGCAGTTATGTTAAATATTTCATGCAAATCTTAATTTAATGATCTTTAACAAATGTTTTGTTCCTGTCCCTCCACCCAGGAAAGCTTTTTGTTTAAAGATCAGATGGAGTATGGCGTTGACATTTACTGAATGCTCACAATGAGCCAGTCTCTGTCTAGGTATCTCAAATTCCTAATTTCATTCAATTACCAATAGTTTCTACAAGGGAAGTATCATTACCCTTATTGTGAAGATGAAATAGAAGCCTAGAAAGTTAACTTAACTTGTCTAGCAGTATTATTCAGTTAGTTGCTGAAAGAACTACAGTATGAACCCTGATGTTTAGGAAATTAAATTCAAAGCTTTCCATTTTGCTAGACAATGGACAAATACATTTTGAAATTAGTTTTGTTACTGTTTTTACTTTCAAATTTTGTTGCTTATACTACAAAATTAAATAACTTATATCCATGTGTATTGTCTGAAGCAAAACTGCTGGGAAACTGAGGCATATAAGTTGCCTTCTGTTTTATTTTTTCCCCAATAATCTGTGCATTGGGAAAGATATTTCACTAATGCATCTAATCATAAAAGCATAAATAAAAATAAGGCTTTTGATGACAGTTGAAACATTCATTTTTTGTAACCAGCTTAAAATATGCAATTTGGGGTATTGGGTGATCTCTAATATAAATTAATATAGTAGTTAATAACATGGCATCTAGAGCCAAGATCCTAAGATTCAAATCTCAGTTCCTTAAATCTTTGACATTAGGCATGTGGCTTACATTTTCTATGCTTCAATTCCCTCATATGTAAAGTGGGGATCAAAATGGAGTCTTTCACAGGTTTTTTGAATTCTAAATGTCTTTATAGAATTTATATATGAAAAAACCCTCCTCATAGTGCCTCAGCAATTGATAGTTATTGTTATGATTAATTTTCTATGCTATTCTCAAAATCCAACAGAAATGATTGTATATCAGTGTGTCCATATTTATATTGGGTGAAATATCTGGAGAAGGGCATGGGAATCCATTGCAGTATTCTTACCTGGAGAACTCCAAAAACAGAGGAGCCTGGTGGGCTACAGTTCATGGGGTTGCAAAGAGTTGGACATGACTGAGCAAAATATACTTGCATGAGAGATTAAATTATATAAATATATATTATTTGATTTAATTTTAAGAAATAAAATATTTTAAATAACAGAACTCTGTTTTATCCTCAGCTAGAGAAATTTAGTTTCCATATATATGACTAAAGAATATGAAACATATTTATTTAGATATATCTAAGCAAATCAAGGGACAAAATAAGAACAAGGTTTAAACAAGAGTTTTTAAAAAATTCATTCTCTAAGACCTTAGCAAAAAACACCATAGTTAACAATATTCTCATAAAAATAAATAATTTTGCTCTACAATATTCTTGTCTTTCAAGAATGTAGAATTTAAATGCAATATGTTAAGAAAATGCATTGTCCTAGCTTATTAAAATATCTGAAACACTTTAATGTAATGTTTTTCTGCAAATTAATGATTCCATTTATACAGTTGCTTCTTAACCTATGCATGAATCCCACCATTCTCTTGAGGTCACAAAGGAGATCAGGGTGGGCAAAATAATAGTACTTCCATTCAATATCAACACATTCTCTCTGGTTTCATTCTCACTTTTTTTTTTTTTTTTAAGCACCTATATTTTAGTCTTTTGAAAAGCAAATTATACCCTGTCATTTTTCCTACTTTTTATAATCAACTACAGATATCATGGTTAATCAACATATTAATTACAATATTCCTATGATAATATTTGATAATTTCATATATACCTCTATGGCTCAGGCAGTAAAGCATCTGCCTGAAATGTGGGAGACCTGGGTTTGATCCCTGGGTTGGGAAGATACCCTGGAGAAGGAAATGGCAACCCACTCCAGTACTCTTGCCTGGAAAATCCCATGGATGGAGGAGCCCGGTAGGCTATAGTCCATGGGATTGCAAAGAGTCAGATATGACTGAGCAACTTCACTCACTTCTATCTCAAAGCTTCTCAGTCCTTGAATTTTTCAGGGAGCTTTTCTTTTATACTGTATCACCAATGATTTTTGTCATTACCAAGAATTGTACCTATATGCTAGTCTCAGTTTTAAGCATCCCACTTTCCAAGGAACAACCTTTCCATTTCTCTCCCACAAACACCTTGATTGCAAATTTTTTAGATCTTATTATATCTGAAAATCTATTGATTCTAACTGAATTTGAACTGTGTTATTTGTTGTTGTTGTTAGCCTATTCATGTGTTCAATTCTTTTTCTCCTTCTGAAGTACATGTCTAAAAAAACCAAAACACTAGATTAACTCATCTTTAAATCCGTTACTACCAATAACTGCTGGGTCCTTGATAATCCTATTTCTTTATTTTTCTAAGGGCCTTGATAGAACTTAAATTCTACTATTTAAGACAATTTAAGTTTGTTTTGGTTTCATATGCAGATAATCTTTCCATCTTAAGCAGTTTTATTTTTGTTCATTTATTATTCATTTTTGGTTAACAAAGTACTGGCTAGGGTCCACTATTGAACAAAATTGGTGAGAGAGGACTGTCTTGCTTCGTACTCAATCTTAGGATCCCACCCTTTATTTAAGTCACAACAGAGTTCTTTCCCCCATACCACTTTATACAAACTGCTTATCAAGATGAACATGAATCCCATTGTCTTAATTCTAATGGTCAATACTCAGACCTTTAACTTGACTTATTTTTTAGGCACTCCTTCCCTCTTTGGCTTCATAATATTACACAGTCCTGATTTTATTCCTGGCTTACAAGCTGCAGCTTTTAAATCCCTTTAGTTTTTCCTTCTTATCCCTTCAAAATTTAAATTTCATTTGCTTCAATGCTAAGGCCTCATAATTCTTCTGTTCTCTATCTGGACCAATTGTATACATTTTCTCTTCTAGTTTGATGGCATATGTCATGTAAATTCAGTCAAATTAATTTTTCCTAATTTAAATATCTATGGAAGACCAATCTTGTGTAGATTAGTATAATCTTGTGTAGATTAGTATATTTAACTTTGATTTCTGTTAGATACATCAAACTTAACAAGTCACATTTAATCTCATAATCTTCCCTCCAAAATTGGCTATTTTGCATTCTTCTCTAATAGCAACTCCACTTTTTCAGTTGCTCAGATCAAAAAACTTGGAGTATTTAAAAATTTTTTCCACCATATCTCATAGCAAATTCTGCTAATCCTGTTTACTTTATCTTCAAAACATACAAGAATCCAATACTTTTCAGCACATATGTCTTAGTAAACTAGTCCAAGCTACCATTAACTCTTGGTAAAATTGTCCTATAGCCTGAAACTGCTATCCATATTTCTGCCTTTTTTCCCCTTCCCCAATTCATTCCAAACATAGCAGCTACTGCTGCTGCTGCTGCTGCTAAGTCACTTCAATCGTGTCCGACTCTGTGTCCTCATAGACGGTAGCCCACCAGGCTCCCCCGTCCCTGGGATTTTCCAGACAAGAACACTGGAGTGGGTTGCCATTTCCTTCACCAATGCATGAAAGTGTAAAGTGAAAGTGAAGTCGCCCAGTCGTGTCCAACTCTTAGTGACCCCATGGACTGCAACCTACCAGGCTCCTCTATCCATGGGATTCTCCGGGCAAGTGTACTGGAGTGGGTTGCCATTGCCTTCTCTGAAACATAGCAGCTAAGGAGATCGTTTTCAGAGAGTCGCTCTTCTAATCATATTCCTCAAATGGTTTACTAGTTGCTTCAAATTGGAATTAAAATCTCTCACATAAGATTTTCAAATATCTCAATTAATTTCCTAGTCTCCCTTTGTTCAGTCAATCCAGATGTATACATATCCTCTGTATTCCTCTAGTGTGGCAAATAAAACTTGAATACTTTATCATTGGTATTTCTGAGCTTGGCACATTCTTTACCTATGTAGTTCCATTTCTCATCTTTCAGGCATTTTATTAAATGTTAGCTTATATTTGAGTAATCTTTCTGCCCCCTTCTGATGCCTATGTGAGAAGCTTCTTCTATCTCCTTATACTTTAATAAAACTTTATTACACAAAAGCTCTGAGCGATCAAGCCTCGTCTCTGGCCCCGGATTGAATTCCTCTCCTCCGGGGGCCAAGAATCCCAGCGTCGTGATTCAGCAACAACCTTTCATCTTGGGGGCTCGTCTGGGATCCTTCAGGACAAGGCTAAGGAGGTTATAAAGATTCTCTTCATCAGTGGAAGGCTTCCCGTGGTGGACATCTCCACTTCAAGGAAAGGACTTTCTCCAAGTCTGTGAATACCTTCAACAACAATCACACGCGATGCCTCTTCTTCATCTGATGACATCTATCAACCCTAAAATGGACTGGTGCAACACTTTGTACTTTAACTATGGACATAATGTGACTTTTAATTTTGATTCTGATTGTTTTGTTNTTTTAAGATCTTATTGGCTTTGGTCCATCATTCATGAATCAGGCAACACCTAATCTAGCAGATAAAAAGGATCTACGAAGATTATAGGCAAAAGGGAGCAAGAGTAAGGATGTTATACTAGCATGAAGCAGATTTATTATTGAAAAATTTCTTTATAGGTGATGACTGGGTTGGGGGTGGTTATCTGGCAGACTACCTAGCATTAATCAGGTGATTCCTGATTGGTTGGCTAAGATTCCATTTCTGGGAGAGCCAAAACTGTAACTAAGTTCATTTTTGGTTTGATGACCTGGGACTTTGTATAAGCAATTTCATCCTGGACCTGTTGTCTTTAACAGTATTCTTCCTTCACAAAAACTGCAGCTAAGTAATACAGCTTTTTATTTGCTCACAACTGTGTTCCAAAGTTTTAATGGTACAAAACACATGTTTTTGAATGTCTGGATGACTGAAGAAAAAACATTTTCTATTTTATTTTAAAATCATTTTCTCTGTTATCTGAAATGTCTTATTTGTAAGAGATCAATGATAATTGTTAAATAAAAAGATAACCAGACCAAAATATAAATAATTTCAATTGTGTAAGAGCAAGAAAATTTTACTTTGCGAGAATCTTTTATTGTGAAGTGCATCATCATACTTTTCCTTCTATTTCTAAATGGGAGATATTCAAATGTATAAGGTATGGGGGAGGGAAGGGAGGCTATGAGGGAGGGATGTATGTTTAATTATGGCTGATTTGCATTATTGTATGGCAGAAACCAACATGACATTGCAAAAATTTAAATATATATATATATACACACACTATGACATTTACATAAATAAGACATTGCAATAAAAAAGATGACTCAGAAAGTGATTATAAAAAAATAAAAGTCTTTAGTCAAGAAATGTGTGAGTACACTGTTGTTCAGTTGCTCAGTCACGTCCGACTCTTTGTGACCTCATGAACTGCAGCACTCTAGGGTTACCCATCCCTCACTGTCTCCCAGAGTTTGCTCAAATTCATGTGCCCATTGATTAGATGAAGCCATCCAACCATCTCATCCTCTGTTGCCCGCTTCTCCTCCTGGTCTCAGTCTTTCTCAGATTCAGGGTCTTTTCCAATTAGCTGGCTCTTCACATCAGTTGGCCAAAGTGTTGGAGCTTCAGCATCAGTCTTTCCAGTGAATATTCAGGGTTGATTTCATTTAGGATTGATTCTTCAAGTTTTTAAAAATACATTTGGAAATTTTGGGGTGTAAATTTTTAAATTAAACTGCTTTTGTATCAGTACAGCCTATTTAACAATATTATGATAGTTTCAGGTGGACAGGAAACGTATTCAGCCATACATATACATGTATGCATTCTCCCCCCATTCCCCCTTCCCATGTAGGCTGCCACATAAAATTGAGTGGAATTATATTGTCTTAAGGTCTTCCCAGGTGGCTCAGTGGTAAAGAATCCACCAGCCAAGCAGGAGATGCAGATTCGATCCCTAGGTTGGGAAGATCCTCTGCAGATGGAAATGGCAACCCACTCCAGTATTCTATTGCTTGGGAAATCCTGTAGACAGAGGAGCCTGGTGGGCTCTGGTTCATGGGGTTGCAAAAGAGTTGGGCATGTCTTAGTGACTAAAACAACATACTAAAACAACAATAAAGAACACAACTGTAAATCATTGTGATTCTGTATTGATAATAGCTTGGAAAAAATTTATGTGGATAAAGCCATATATGGCAAAAGCATGTATGGCAAAAACTGTTTGGACTTTGATAGCAACCATATCTTTTAAATTTTACTACAAATGCTTAATGCTAGTCACTACTACCTCAATGTGTATAACCAAAAGTATTCACAGTTTTTGCTATAGTTATTTGCAGGCTTTTGATAGGTTGATTTTCAGCCTTTTTTTTTTCTGATCTAACCCATAATGCCCTTGAGTTGTTAGTTATAAAATATTAATGGGGTCAATAAAAATGGAAACCAGAAGACAGTTAGACATAAGTTGTCAAATAAGAAAAGCCAGTAAAAATATAAATGCTTCCATATCCAGTGTATACAGTACTTGAACAGAATCTGAAGGCCTTGAACAATTCATTTAACAGAGTATTTAGAATATAGAAATTATTATTGAGCTTTTATTTTTCTCCAAATATAAAGCACTAGAATATATATTTTCTACTTTGCTTGCTAACTGAAGATGTTTACCTCATAAACCCTTCTACATGTTGCCTTCTATCATCTAAATTACTGTTTTTACCAAAACCTACATTATAAATAGTAGATGGAAGAACTTCTAGCATTTTTTAAGTCCTTTCTTTTTAGAAGTTTTGCCTTTTTGGAAAGGTGATAGAGCTATGTATCTGCCAAACTATTTCATAGTTTAGGCTAGTGCCTTGTTGCTAATCCTGTGTAAAATATTATAGAAAGAACAGCAATGTGATTTTAGAATTGTAAAACATGTTATAAGCATTAGCTCATGTCAGCATGATCCATAGATGGTCTTTGATAGCAACTGGTAAAAGATTTATTATAAGAATTTCTTTATGGCAAAATATAAAATCTCTTATGTTATTTAATTGTATTTGGATTCTTGGGTTGAGTGCCATTATATGACTTGTTAAAATGTTTTTTTTTTAATCCATCATTATTGATAGATTCATTCACTTATTTGGTGCTTGTGTAGAAAAAGCACACCAGAATCTGGAACCTGTTATCTTGAATGGCATTTCTTACATTTTGAATAATTATGTGTGTGCATCATATTTGCATAAGTGTCTTGATGCCTTCAGTAATCATCAGGTTCAGATTGTTGACCTGTTTGAATTGTATTTCATCTTTACCCAATAAACTGAAAAATTTATTCAGAAAGTGAAAGTCACTTGGTCTTGTCTGACTCTTTGTGACCTCATGGACTATAGAGTCCATGGAATTCTCCAGGCCAGAATACTGGAGTGTGTAGCCTTTCCCTTCCCCAGAGTATCTTCCCAACCCAGGGATCGAACCCAAGTCTCCCCAATTGCAAGCAGATTCTTTACCAACTGAGCTATCAGGAAAACCCATTCACAGAATGAACTTTAAAAGGAAAATAATGTGATACATCTTTGAATCAAATATTGCATAGTTTCCTCAAATATTTATAGAAACCATCTGAGAAGAATCTTTAAATCTTATTAATTAAGATTTAATTAATAATTAATTAAATGAAGGCATAATAAGCCTAGTTACATTTATCCCCCCTTTTTGTTATTGCTTAGAATATCATTGAATGACATTTTGCTGTTATGATATACAGTCCATGGTATTGTTAGTTTCCACACATCCATTCAAATATTATATGTCCCTTTGTCCAAGAAAATACAATAAATTTTTATGTGGAATGTAATTTTAGCATAGTATATTTCATGCAGTCTTTCAATATGCTTTTATTTTTCCTATCATATTAAGGAAAATAAAAGCATATTAGTTCAGTTCAGTTCAGTCGCTCAGTCGTGTCCGACTCTTTGTGACCCCATGAATCGCAGCACGCCAGGCCTCCCTGTTCATCACCATCTCTCGGAGTTCACTCAGACTCACGTCTATTGAGTCAGTGATGCCATCCAGCCATCTCATCCTCGGTTGTCCCCTTCTCCTCCTGCTCCCAATCCCTCCCAGAATCAGAGTCTTTTCCAAGGAGTCAACTCTTC
>SJYT01033983.1:638701-665978 GCA_006410635.1 Cephalophus harveyi
GAGAAGGAAATGGCAACCCACTCCGTACTCTTGCCTAGAGAATCCCATGGAGGGAGGAGCCTGGTAGGCTACAATCCATGGGGTCACAAAGAGTCGGACACCTGTCTCTTATACACATCTCATTATAGGTCTTATTATGAGCCATTCAGGAATTGGATATTCCTTTTTATTTTTTTAATTTTTATTTTATATTAAATATAATTGATTACAAATGTTTTAGTTTCAAGTGAACAGCAAAGTAATTCAGTTATGCATATATATGTATCCTTCTTCTAATTATTTTCACATTTAGGTTATTACAGAGTATTGAGCAGAGTTCCCTGTGCTATATAGCAAATCCTTGTTGGTAATCTGTTTTAAATATAACACTATGTACATGTCAATATGAAGAATGACAAAATAAGATGTGTTAAGTACTTTTATATGTGTAATCTATTGTGTTTAGGCATAATAAACCTGAGAGTTAGGAATTATTTTTTTTAATTGCATAAAGTGTTATTCTAAAATGTTGTGCAAATTGCAGAGGATCACAGTTTGATAAATGGTTGACCTAGAAAAGGACTTAGCTATTTCTGATCCCACAAAATCTTTTTCCTGTCCTTTCAGTTCAGTTTAGTAGCTCAGTCGTGTCCGACTCTTTGCGACCCCATGAATCGCAGCACACCAGGTTTCCNAATGTTGTGCAAATTGCAGAGGATCACAGTTTGATAAATGGTTGACCTAGAAAAGGACTTAGCTATTTCTGATCCCACAAAATCTTTTTCCTGTCCTTTCAGTTCAGTTTAGTAGCTCAGTCGTGTCCGACTCTTTGCGACCCCATGAATCGCAGCACACCAGGTTTCCCTGTCCATCACCAACTCCCAGAGTTCACTCAGACTCACGTCCATCAAGTCAGTGATGCCATCCAGCCATCTCATCCTCTGTCGTTCCCTTCTCCTCCTGCCCCCAGTGCTTCCCAGCTTCAGAGTCTTTTCCAATGAGTCAACTCTTCGCATGAGGTGGCCAAAGTACTGGAGTTTCAGCTTTAGCATCATTCCTTCCAAAGAACATCCAGGACTGATCTCCTTCAGAATGGACTGGTTGGATCTCCTTGCAGTCCAAGGGATTCCTGTTCTTTACTATCTATTAAAATATAGAGGACAAATAAACTTATTTTCTTATTTGTTGTGTGCTGGTACTCAAAATGGTTTACACTCTAAAAATTTTTCAAGAAGTAAAAAATGCCTATAATTAAACAATTTACCTTAATCCTTGTTTACGATGTTACTACAATATAATTTTATAGAGTCTTTGTGTTCTCTTCACAAAGTATTTTTGAAGTCCAAAGTACTTGAAGAAGAACAAAAGAAACTTCTGAACATTCTGCTGTGTCATTGCTAAATTTTGGGGGTATCAGTTCAGTTCAGTTCAGTCACTCAGTCACGTCTGAATCTTTGTGACCCCATGGACTGCAGCACTCCAGGCCTCCCTGTCCATCACCAGCTCCCTGAGTTTACTCAAACTTATGTCCATTGAGTCAGTGATGCCATCCAACCATCTCATCCTCTGTCGTCCCCTCTCCACCCACCTTCAATCTTTGCCAGCAACAGGGTCTTTTCAAATGAGTCAGCTCTTCACAACAGCTGGGCCAAAGTATTGGAGTTTCAGCTTCAGCATCAATTCTGTGTACTAAATTCTAATATTGACTAGTCACAACCCTCATTCAGAATGAGTAAATTAATAAAAATAACAGAGTTTTATCAGTATAAATTATCAGCATTTATAATAATACACAGTGCTAAAAAATAGAGTTTGGTGTTGGTTTTAGGTGTTAGCTGTATTAATAAGCAATATAACATATGGTAATGAATGTTTTTCTAAGTTTCCTTCATATTTTATTAGTAAATATAGTATCAGATAGGTTTTATAAGGTCAAATCAAAGAGAAGAAACTACTCTGGATACCTAAGTAGCAGAGATCTCAAGCATCTCTCCTACTTAGCAATAGGTTATAAACAAAAATGACACCTTTGTTCACAGTTGCATTAATCGTATCTATAATTGTATATATCTAATTTCCTATTAAAATATTTCAGAGTGTTTATTATAAAACTTAATATTACCTTGAATTTTAAATCATTTTCAACACATATATTCAAGAATTAGTAAAATTAAACATGTTATGATTATGATTATACAGTGGAAGTGAGGAATAGATTTAAGGGCCTAGATCTGATAGATAGAGTGCCTGAAGAACTATGGAATGAGGTTCGTGACATTGTACGGGAGACAGGGATCAAGACCATCCCCATGGAAAAGAAATGCAAAAAAGCAAAATGGCTGTCTGGGGAGGCCTTACAAATAGCTGTGAAAAGAAGAGAGGCGAAAAGCAAAGGAGAAAAGGAAAGATATAAGCACCTGAATGCAGAGTTCCAAAGAATAGCAAGAAGAGATAAGAAAGCCTTCTTCAGCGATCAATGCAAAGAAATAGAGGAAAAATGACTCATTGGAAAAGACTCTGATGCTGGGAGTGATTGGGGGCGGGAGGAGAAGGGGATGACCGAGGATGAGATGGCTGGATGGCATCACTGACTCGATGGATGTGAGTCTGAGTGAACTCCGAGAGATGGTGATGAACAGGGAGGCCTGGCGTGCTGCGATTCATGGGGTCGCAAAGAGTCGGACACGACTGAGCGACTGAACTGACTGAACTGAAGGGAGACAGATAAAAAATGAAGCATCTATCTACTAAGTACTGTGTTTTCTTTAATATTTTTTATATCATTATTAAGAAAAATTTACATGGAAAATAATAATTACTTTAAATATTATATAAGCAAAATTATAACTGTAAACTATAAAAAAATACTCTCATTTATATTAACATTATATTTTCAAGTTGATTTTATGATTTCTGACCACAAATCTGTTTTCAGTAGGCATTCCTCTTTAGGATGATGTAAACTTGTCCGGGCATCTTGGCCTGGGTCAATCTGTGACCTTTTGGGCTTTGGATGGCCTAAAACATCAGCATACCTTTTGCATAAAAAGCAGATTTTCATATGTCAGAGAAGATACTATTTTTTATTGTATAATTTTGAGTGTAAACTAGTTTTTATACTGGCAAAATGAATATTTGGGACCATTTTGTTGGGGCAGATAAAATAGTTATTTTGTTTTTCAACAGTATATTGCCCAGGGGGATGGAGATTCTGCTTTCTGTGCAGTCTTTCAGATAGTAAAATTAAAGGAGCAGAAAGAGGTTTACATAGAAAAGTGGGTATCTCTTTGTTTTTATACAAATTGGAACTTTATCATTGGCAATCTTATCATTATTTGATAGCCTAATTTTGATAGCATGTTTTAATGCACTTGAGTTTTAACGGTCTTATTGATTTATAAAGACAAAGTACAAAGTGCATTGCTTACCTAATCTTTCTCTGAACCCATCCCAGACTATTATTCCTTAAGGAAATGATACTTTTAACTTTACAATGTGCAGGTCTCAATTATCTGCTACAATTAAGGAAGCATTGGGTAGAATATGATAATTTTTGTTTGAGTTAAATCTTTATAACTTTTATGATGTAACATTTTTATTAACTGTACTATTTCATTAGCACACTCTTCAGAACATTGTGAAATTATATTATAGTTAACCAGAGTGTGCTTAACAAGATCCTTCAAATGTTCTTCTATATGCTTGGAGACAAGTATGAAAAAAATCATTTCAATTGTAAGAGATGAAGGTGACCTCAATAAATTGTAAAAAATTCTACTTCAAACTTTTAGACAGAGTTACTCTTGGATAATTAAAATGAGACCTCCCCACCTGTACCCCATTTTTTAGGCAATCCAGCTCATCATATCTTGGTATTCAGATGAAGTTTTCTCTAGGGACTGAAGTATTATTGGTTTCCTAAGAAGCACATGTCCTTCATATATTTCATGTTAATGAGTAGGGTGAGTTGAGTAGAATCATTTTAGAAAGGGGATCAATTTTGATAAAAATTGAAGCATTATCATAAAAGCTCTCTTTCCTTGACTGCAATGTGAAATATCCTTATTTGCAATACATACTTGATTTAGCTAGCAGTTGCTTCTTGCCTTCCAATATGAATGACTCAAAGGTTAAAGCAAATTTTAAACACATTAAAATACCACATACTGCAACATGAGAATATGGTTTAATTCCATTATAATTTTGTAAGAAAATTAACTAATCATCTACATCAGAAAAAAAGTAATATAGTTTTATTGAATTCTTACCTGTGTGAAACATACTATATTCTCACCAGTTTTTTATTTATGGTCAAATATGTTAAAATTTATGAGAATATAGTAGAATCAGTCCTAAGAATAATTAAAATATTAAAATAGATTAATGTAATTATTAGTCAAGTTATAATTATCCACACCTGATCAAAGTTGTACAATGCATAACTAAGTCCAAGATAAACAATTCAATTCCAATGACATTAATTATAAAGCTCAGCTTTTTCTATTTTTATGCACTAATACTTAACTTTTGAAAATCCTTAATTTGTGCCAAATACTGTTAAAAAGTATTTCAATAAATTCCCTCAACCTGTCTCAATATTCTTATAGATAGCTTGACTAGTATTGCATAGTCAGGAAATAACAGAACTGGAATTTAATTTCAGTCTGTATTTTCAACCACTATCAAGGAATAATATGTAACTATAATTTTTTTCACATTTCCTGGTCAGGTCAACAGTGAAAACGTTTTTATAGACCTGACGATCTACTTTATGTGTGCACCTGGAAAGAAGCTAGGTATTTAGAAGGACTATTCTTATTATTATGTGCCTTCCCAGGGGTTGCAGTGGAAAAGAATCTGCCTGCATTGCAGGAGGCACTAGAGAGGCGGGTTCAATCCCTGGGTCAGAAAGATCCCCTGAATTGGGAAATGGCAACTGGCTCCAGTATTCTTACCTGGATGGACAGAGGAGCCAGGCAGGCTACAGCCCATGGGGTCTCCAAACAGTTGGACAGGACACACATGTGTGCATCCACACACATTCTTATTATGAGTATGAATAGAGTGCCTGTCTCTGAGTTTCCCAGAGAAAATAAGTCTGAAACACCTAAAGGATTTTTACATAGTTGGCACACTGTTTAGGGTCATAGTATACAGATTTAAATGCTACATATAGAGTAGTTCCCCAATTTATGTGTGTAAAGGAAAGTGTTAATCACTCAATCGTGGCCGACTCTTTGCCAGGCTCCTTTGCCCATGGGATTTTACTGGAGTGGGTTACCATTCCCTTATCCACGGGATCTTTCCAACACAGGGATCAAATCTGAGTGTCCTGCATTGCAGGAAGATTCTTTACTATCTGAGCGACCAGGGGCTTCAATGTGTAAAGGAAGAACTCTATGTTGTGAACCATATTTTTGAATTAGAATACGGAATTAACCCTCGCAGAAGGGAAAGGCTACCCACTCCGTATTCTGGCCTGTGGAATTTCATGGACTGTATATTCCATGAGGTCGCAAAGAGTCCGACATGACTGAGCGACTTTCACTTCACTAAATTAACCTGCTTTGCAACTTACCGTAAAAGAGTTGTATTTTAAAATTTTATATCATTATTTAGTCAAATTATCAACAAATCAGCATATTTTTATGGAGAAAGTATCTTTCACTAGTACATTTGTTATATGAACAATTGTCTGGTACCAATTATCTAGTGCCTAATATGCTTCAGTCATTTATCAAATATTATAAACATGCCTGGAATGCGGGAGACCCAGGTTCGATCCCTGGGTCGGAAAGATCCCCTGGAGAAGGAAATGGCAACCCACTCCGTACTCTTGCCTAGAGAATCCCATGGAGGGAGGAGCCTGGTAGGCTACAATCCATGGGGTCACAAAGAGTCGGACACGACTGAGCGACTTCACTTCACTTTCACTTATAAACATATTCAAGACCCAGAAAAATGCCCACATTTCCTCATATTCCTCCAGCCTCTTTGAAGTTTGTCAGGGCCACGTATAACTTCTGAATGAAATTACTTAGAGTCACAACGTGACAACTCTCATTATGTTCTCCTTCTGGGAGACATAAAAGCAACCATTGATAGTACAGGAGGTAAAATGAAAGCAGTCTAGATTCATGAGTAATTGATTGGAACAATGTAGTTCTAAAGATCCTTCTAATTCTCAGAAGACCTTCATGTGTATAAAATATTTGTTATATTTAAACAGTGAGATTTCAGTCAATTTGATACAGTTGTATTGACTTCCATCCTAAGTGACAGTGATATACATTTGGTAAGGGATAAGACATGGTTTCTCACCACATGGATCTTGTAATTGGCTACAGTATAAAGACAGTAATCAAAACAAAAAAGTATTCAGGTTAATGTTCCCTGTGATTCTGTCAATCAAATTGGGGCAAAACTTGATTGATATTTAAGTGAACACAGAATTGCAATATCAATATCAAATTAATAATATGACATATAATTATTTGTTAATAAACTGTAGTAGGTGATTGAAAAAATAAAGCAAGGATTTTACTGTCTTTTCTTCAGGCTTTAATAGTACTTAGTACTCAGTCTATTTTATTCTTTATTGATTTTTTCTCTACTATTTCTGACTCTATATATATTCTGATGTTGTCTGTCTCTGAAGAATCACAGGGTCTGCACTTTTGGCCTTAGATACTAATTTGTACTAGAACTACAGTGACATTGATAAGTAGAACGTTTTGCATTGCTCTGATTCTAATCCTAACGGTGATATCAGGCTAGTACATAATTTTGTGGTTATGTGTTAGCACCAGACAACTGGGGATAACAATACAGTTAATCTATATGTATCTTATTTGTTTAGTTTTTAGAAAGAAAACTATTATTTTCTTCACCAGAATTCATTCTTAACTTACCTGAGAACCATATTTTCTAATCTGGAGCATTGAGTTATACTGGAAAAAGAAAAGAAAAATAGAAAATATAGACCATTTCAATAAAATACTATGTTTAAATAAACTCTTATTTGCATAGCATAGTAAAAACAGATCCAAATAATTGAGTAAACTGGGCTTCCTTGAAAGTAGAAGCAGAAAGCAACTTGATTCTTCCACTAGGTCACCTGGTACGAACCAAAGCAGATGTTCTCTCCTTACACAGAGACATTTCATAATGGGTTGTGGGTGCAGGGGAAAGATACAATAGTCACAAAATTATAGGCAGGACACATTCAAAAGTAGAAGAGACAGACTGACTGGGAAGTGCCACAGTGAAGCAAGCATTAACTCTTGAAATCTGCTCCTAGAGACTATAGGAAGAAAGTGGGGTGGGGAGATTGACAACAATAATTGTCAATAAGAAGAAGGATATTTTAATATTTTACAATGAGTTGGGCAAGTGTGCTTTGTCTGAATAAGAACCTTGATTAGGATGACATTATCCCCTCTAAAATTAAACATTTTATAGTCTTAGTTGGCCCTGCCCCTGTGTCATAATAACTTCAAATCAAAATGCTAAAATATAGCTGAACAGCTTCCAAAATAACATATACTTTAAACCATTGGGGTTTATTCATATGGAAAATCACTTTGTTGGTAATACCTATGATTCTGCTAAGGTTTATGGAAACAATCAGCATAACCTCCTAGTTCAGCAAAAATTGATTTCCATAAAAGACAAGAAACATGAAGGAATGAAAAACATCCACTATTTTTTAAAAATTTTTGCTGAAGATTATTATAGAAAACAGTTTAGATCTGCAGCCAAAGTGATCACTACTACTGTGAATTCTGAAGTAAATTAAATACCATCTCTTTCCCCTCTCTCCACCTCCCCACGTTTACAATTCTTATTTGCAGACAAGGAGAACTAAAATATAAAACTCAGAATAAACCAATTCAGGCAAGTTCAGTTTCTTCAAACCAAAGGTACCAACTCAATAAAATCAGTTCTCACATCCTAGGAAAGACTGACTAAGACTCTATTCTTACGGAGTGTGTATTATAATGGAATTTAACTTTTACATTGATGGTTAATGCTCTCTCACTCCTCATTCTGTGACTGCTTACACTTGCTGGAACATTGCAATAACAATTATAGAGTTAAAAGGATCAATATTAGTTTCTAAGTTTGAGAAATGTATTTGTTAACTAACATATGAAATATGCCATAAATTTTGTATTCTTTAATCAACATGTAAAACACAATGTATGATTTTTAAATAATCAATCTCCTTTTATAAACCACATGATTTCTGCACTGCTGCTGTTGCTAAGTTGCTTCAGTCGTGTCTGACTCTGTGCGACCCCATAGTGCAGCCCATCAGGCTTCACCGTCCCTGGGATTCTCCAGGCAAGAACACTGGAGTGGGTTGCCATTTCCTTCTCCAATGCATGAAAGTGAAAAGGGAAAGTGAAGTTGCTCAGTCATGTCTGACTCTTCGCCACCCCATGGACTGCAGCCTACCAGCCTCCTCCATCCATGGGATTTTCCAGGCAAGAGCACTGGAGTGGGGTGCCATTGCCTTCTCCTGATTTCTGCACATGATTCATAATATCCCCAACCAACCTAAACAAAATTCTTGGTATCCCCAATTTATTTATGAGATAAGGGATGCTCCAGCAGATAAGTTATTTATTAAGAATCACCAGCCAGTCAAAAGGGGATGAATAATATTCAGGCCTGGGTGAAAAGAAGATTTGATGCTCTTTAGCAATTTCCTTGGATACTCATTGTGAGTGCTGTTGACTTAAAGTTCTTTCTTACCAAAGACACTGCAAAAAGTTTAATTTTCTGTCTTTTTTAAAAATGATTTTCATCCATATTCATAGGATTCCTAAGTTACAATTTTTCTAATACTGTTTTGCACCCCTGCTTTGGAAGGTTGGGTGATGATAGTATGCTTTGTAGTGTACATTCCTATTTATCTGATAACCTGGGTGTACTTGCAGAAGGAGATTTAACTTTAAAAAAAAATTGAAATGATAGCTATTTTGCTATATATACCCTTGGTAACAATTGGAAAGTTTACCTTTTGGAATGTGATTATGTAAAATTTTTGTCTACAAATGTAAACTTCAATTTGTGTGTTAATCAACTAAGGCGGGGATAGAGATTCAGCATTTCTATTTTTTAAATTGAGGGACAATTGATGTATGATATCATATATTTATAGTTGCACAGTATAGTGAGTCATACTTTTTAGAACTTATACTCAATTTATAGTTATTGTGAAATATTGGCTATACTCTGTGTTATACTAGATATCCTTGCAGCTTATTTTATACAAAGGGGTTTGTACTTCTTAATCTCCTACACTTGTATTTTCCCTCACCCTTTTTCCTCACTCCACTGGTAACCAATGGTTTGTGCTCAGTATTTGTGGGTTTGTTTCTCTTTCGTTATATTTACTAGTTTGTATTTTTAAGATTCCATATATGAGTGATTTAATACAGTAATTGTCTTTCTCTGTTGGACTTATTTCACTTTAGCATAATACCCTCCAAGTCCATCCATGTTGCTACAGTTGGCAAGGTTTCATTCTTCTATATTCCTGGGTAGTATGCCATTATGAGTATATGTATTATATCGTTATCCATTCGTCTGTTGATGAAACAATTGGTGTGCTTTCCTATCTTTGCAATTGTAAATAATGCTGCCATGAACCTTCAGCTACTTGTATCTTTTTGAATTAGCATTTTAGCTTTCTTTGGATGTATTCCCAAGAGGGAGATTGCTGGGTCATGTGATAGTGCTACTTAAAGTTTTTTGAGAACCTCCAAACTGTTTTCCACCAATTTACATTCTCCTTAACAGTATGTGAGGATTTGCTTCTGTCCACACTGTTGCCAACCTTTGTTATTTGTGTTTCTTTTTAATGATAGCCATTTTGACAGATGTGAGATGATAATTTCATTGTGGTTTTCATTTGCATTTTCCTAATGATTAGTAATGTTAAACATCTTTTAATGTGCCTGTGAATCATGAGTATGTCCTCTTTGAAGAGTTTTTATTCAGATCTTCTGCCCATTATTTAATCAGGATGTTTGATTTTCAGTGTTGAGTTGTATGAGTTGTTCTTAGATATGAATACCTTATCAGTCATATCGTTTGCAAATATTTTCTCCCATTCAGTAGGTTGTCTTTTTGTGCCATCAGTATTTTCCTTTGCTGTGCCAAATCTTTCAAGTTTAGTTAGGTCATCTTTGTTTGTTTGTTTGATTGGTTGGTATTTGCTTTTATTTCGTTTGCTTCAGGAAACAGACCCCAAAATAAGATCATTATGATTAATATCAAAGATTGTCCTGAATATGTTTTCTTCTAAGAGCTTTATGGAAGAGACTATCATTTCCCTATTGTATGTTTTTGCCTGCTTTGTCATAGATTAATGAACCATAAGTGTGTGAATTTATTTCTGTGCTCTCTAGCCTGTTCCATTGTTGTTGTTGTTGTTATTGTTTTTGGTGCATACCAGTGCTATATTTTTGATTCCTATAGCTTTGTATTATAGTCCCAAGACAGGAAGCATGGTTCCTCCACCTCTGTTCTTGTTTCTCAAGATTCTTTTGGCTGTTTGGGGTCATATGTTTCCATACAAATTTTATATTATTTGTTCTAGTGAAAAATCCCATTGGTAATTTGATAGGGATTATGTTTAATTTGTCAACTGCTTTGGGCAATGTGGTAATTTTAAGAATATTGATTCTTACAATTTAAGAAAGCAGTATATCTTTCCATCTGTTGGTGTTATCTTCAATTCGCTGGTAGCTCAGCTCTAAAGAATCTGCCTGCAATACAGGAGACCCTGGTTCAATTCCTGGGTTAGTAAGATTGGCAGGAGAAGGGATAGACTACCCACTCCAGTATTCTTGGGCTTCTCTGGTGGCTCAGCTGGTGAAGAGCCCACCTTTAATGTGGAAGACCTGAGTTTGATCCCTGGGTTGGGAAGATCCCCCGGAGAGGGAAGTGGCTATCCACTCCAGTATTCTGGCTGGAGAATTTCGTGGACTGTATAGTCCATGAGGTTGCAAAGATCTGGATGTGACTGAGAGACTTGCACTTTCCTTAATCAACATCTTGTATTTGGAGGACAGACCTTATGTTCCCTTAGGAAAGATTATTCCTATTCAAAATAATTTTTAATATGATGGTAAATGGGATTATTTATTTAACTTTCTTAGTGATCAAAGACCAATGGTTGACAAAATTTTAAGAAAATGCTTTAGTTTTGTTTAGTTAACATCAACAATTTTCAACATGACTGGATAAGCTAGGAGAAAGAATGATTAAGAAAAACCAAAAGCACAGGAAAAACAAATACAAACAAATATGTAAATAAAATTCAGGTTTTCTACTATTTTTTGTTTTTGTATTATCAGTATTCTCCTGCATACTTGATTTGGCTATTTAAAACAATTGTCTTATAACAAGAATTATCTATAATAAACAATATTCATAAGGCCAAACCATCTTGCCTGTCTGCATCTCCTGAGAAACCTGTATGTAGGTCAAAAAGTAACAATTAGTACTGGACATGGAACAGTGAACTGATTCAAAATTGGGAAAGGAGTATGACAAGGCTGTGTATTGTCACCCTGCTTATTTAATTTATATGCAGAGTACATAATGCAAAATATTGGGCAGAATGAATCATGAGTTAGAATCAAGATTGCTGGGAGAAATATCAACAACCTCAGATATGTAGATGATAACACTCTAATGGCAGAAAGAGGAACCAAAGAGCCTCTTGATGAGAGTGAAAGAGAGTGAAAAAGCTGTCTTAAAACTCAATCAAACTTAATAAAAAACTAAGGTCATGGCATCTGGTCCCATCACTTCATGGCAAACAGATGGAGAAACAATGGAAATAGTGAGAAACTTTATTTTTTTCGGCTCCAAAATCACTGTGGATGATGACTGGGGCCATGAAATTAAAAGGCACTTGCTCCTTGGAAGGAAAGCTATGGCAAATCTAGACTTCATGTTAAAAAGCAGAGACATTACTTTTCCAGCTAAGGTCCATATAGTCAAAGCTATGGTTTTTCTATTAGCCACGTACAGATGTGAGAGCTGAAGTATAAAAAAGCCTGAGTATGCTTCCAAATTGTGATGCTGGAGAAGACTCTTGAGAGTCCCTTGGACTGCATGGAAATAAAACCAGTCAATCCTAAAGGAAATCAACCTTGAATGCTCAATGGAAAGGCTGATGCTGAGGCTCCATTACTTGGCCACCTGATGCGAAGAGCTGACTCATCGGAAAATGAGTCAGTCTTACCCACAGATGTGGGAAGGATTGAATGCAAAATAAGAAAGAGGTGAGAGAGAGATGAAATTGTTAGACAACATCACTGACTCAATGGACACGAACTTGAGCAAACTCCAGGAGATTGTGAAGGACAGGGGAAGCCTGGTGTGCTGCAGTCCATGGAGTCACAAAGAGTAAGACTCAACTAAACAACACAAGGGCCAGGCTCACATAGATTTAAACTCTGTTATTCTTGGAAGTCTTGTCTGGATATCTCAGCTATCATAAGTCTTCCTCATTAGGTGATTTTGAGAATCAAATAAGATGGTTGTGCTGGTGCCATGTAAACTATGACACATTTACAACTCTGGACTATAATGACAAGGGGTCAGGAAGGAAATAGTGGTACTACATTAATCATGACCTATAGTCTTATATTCTGGTTTATGTTTTTTCTGATAACTAAGTTATATAATATAGATGACCTCATAATAATAAATCATATAATTTTGTCAAGTGATTTTTGATGATGAAGTCATTTTATTTATGAACAAGTTTGAATTCAAAGGACTAATCAAATGCAAATTGTATCTGGTAGATTTTGGCAGATATCTGAACTTGAGAATACATGATTAAGGTGATATACATCAGCATTTTCAAAAATCAGTTTTTACATCTCATATCTAAGCAATGAGAATGAAAAGAATCATTAGTAAAAGACCCCTCCTGTTGTAGGATAATTATTTAATTTTGGGGCGAGGAACCATGAGTTATTAAAGCTGCTGAGACTATATTATTTATTAAAATTTTAAATGAAGGGATATATTAATCTAATTTATTTAACATATTTAATTTACAATTAAAGCACTCCCCCCAAAGGAGTACCCTGCTATTCCCTCCCCTCTACCCTTACTCAAGGCTGTTAACCAGCTATGCATGTATTTTCAAAATAATCAACTAAAAGTTTCTCCAGTAACAAAGTCACAAAATTTACTATCTTAAATAAATGAAAAACATATAAGTACATTGAATACAGAGATTTAGTTTTTTGAATTCCATATTTCAAGTAGCATTGAAGAGTCCTGAAATGTTTATTTACAAATAAAAATGAATTTTATTTTTCCAATATAGAGAAAACTAGTTATGATTTTCTATACTCTGAATCACATATTTAAGGTCCTATGACTATGAGTTCAATTATGTTTACCAAGAGTTATCCACTAAAAGTTGATAGTTTCAATAAATAGAAATAGGGCAGCTTCTCTAGTGTCAGAGAAAGCATGATTAAAGAGAGATAAATGACAGAAGTAGTTGCATTAGGAAAAGAGCAAGGCCCATATTCTACTTAATCCAACCTAGGATAGAAACATCTAGAACCAAAAGATAATTCTTATAAATTTTTGAACTAATATTTACTTGTTTTAAGAACCTGCCATTATGAATATTGGTATATTTGTGGTTAGCATAAAGTACCGAAGCTTTATTATTAAAATTTGAAATTGTATTTGAAATTTGTTACATCTAAACCTTATTGTATTTAGGCATTCACAAATATTGTATAAAAATATTATTTAATAAAATTAATAAATTAATTGTATATCTCATCCTCGGTCGTCCCCTTCTCCTCCTGCCCCCAATCCCTCCCAGCATCAGAGTCTTTTCCAATGAGTCAACTCTTCGCATGAGGTGGCCAAAGTACTGGAGTTTCAGCTCCAGCATCATTCCTTCAGATGTGTATAAGAGACAGAATTAATTGTATGTTACAATTAGAAAAATATGAAGGTTTACTCCAGGAGTCAGTTTAAATGATTTTGTCATCTAAATATAGACAGCAATTGCAATGAATATAAGCACTGATAAAACAAATTGTGTTTGTAAAGTGCTCATTTGCTTAATGTGATTTTTTAAAATATATGCTGTTTATATGTATACACAGATTATACAGTGAAGACTAATTGGCAAAGAAAATAGTAACTAAAACAGTTCCTTAAAATCAGTGCACACCAATATACATTCCTTAAATGGCTTTTTATCATAAAACATATCTCAAAAGTTCAATGCAGGCATAATATCAACTAGGGCATACCTGAAAAGGTGTAATTGGACTTCATCCCAGAAAAGGCTAAATAAATTGAAATATGTTTTGAGTCATTATTCATATTCTTCTGTGATAAAAATAACCTTATATTTCTTAGTAGCATGAAAAATTGTCCAGCGAGGGAATAATCAGAAAAGAAGGAAAAGAAGCAATCAAAAGAGAAAGGGAAAGAATTTTAGCAAAGAAAGCAATAAATGACTTGTGTGAATAATTTCAAATCCTTGAATAAGCTGCTTGTACCTCCCAGAAGACTTGTGGAAAAAATTAAAGAAATGTTTTAAACACTTGAAAAGAACATATAAGACAATTTTATTGTTTTTTTATCTAGAACATAAAAATGTGAGAAGTACAATATTTACCGTACAAAGCCCTATCTGAGAAGCCATTAACAGAATATGAAAATAGCTTAATATTGCAAGTCTATAGCCCATGAAATTTCTCCAGTAAACAAAAGATCCTCCCTAACGTGTAAATTCATTTTGGTGATGTTCAATGAAGAAATTGCCTTATTACTTCTATAAAACTTTTGTAAAGGGCTGTATTTACACATACAGGGAGGTGGGAATCAACAATTTAGCATCATTTTCATGTTTGTTGAAGGTGAAAAATGAGGGGTTCTACCACAGTTATGGAATTTCAACCCCTAATTTTTAGTGTTTAAGTATATGGAGACAAAATATTGCAACTCTGCCGTTACTGGGATCTACATGATTTTTATATCTTGTAGTATTTCTGTGTATAGCCTTAAAATAGTAAACTGTAATCAAATTGATCCCAAACTTCCAACACAATTATGTAGATAGTAGTATTTACTCAGTATTATATATTTCAAGATCTTAACATTTTGAATACTTCAAGCCTCACTATTATTAAGATTACCTTACTGTTATGATATATAGATAGTAGTATTTACTCAATATTATATATTTCAAGATCTTAACATTTTGAATACTTCAAGCCTCACTATTATTAAGATTACCTTACTGTTATGAATAATATTCTACTTTTTATCTTTCACTTTTCTAAGTCCATCTCTTAGCATTCAGACTCTGAAAGAGTGAGAATTTTCTTTCTTGAGTGGATTATAGTTTTATTAGTCAAGGATTACAGTTTTATTAGTCAACTGAGAGCAATTCTCTTTATCTTTTAATAGGTTGAGTCAAAGGATTATAGAGTAACTTTGAAAAATAGATCTTCCTTTTGTTTACAGAAATCTCTTCAGATCTATTTCAGCCCATAAATCTGTAATCTTTAATCACTGTGTTTTACCCTTTTCCAAAATTACCACTTGCTGCTTGATTTCTCTGGTCAATGCCATACTTGTTTTTCCCTTATTATTTCTTTGATTTTTCTTTTTATAGTCATCCAATGAGTTTATCATTATACCTAATACTGAACTATTAAAGCAGTTTTTTTTCTGTTTGCTTCTTTTATATTGTGGTAATGGCACTTGCCTCTAAGTGCTTCTTATAATAGTTTCTTCACACAAATGCAAAACTTATTTTATGCAAACACTCAATAGACACTTATATTATTAAGCTTAAGAAAATGAATATAGCACTTAGAGAAGAATTTGTTACTTCTTCATATGTTATAAACAAATAACTTCATGTTTGTTTATAGTATATGAATATACCACTTACAGAAGAATATGAGGCAGCATATGAAATAAAAAAAAATTAACACCATTGTCTTTAATAGCAAAACAGATTTCATGCCAATTTAATTTGGTATGAAAATTTAATTCAGTTTCTCAAAGTTTAGAAAGAACCATATCATTAAATAGAAATGGTTGGTTTACAAAATAAATAAAAATTTGAGAAGTTTTTAAAAAATATTTTAAACAAAATTTACAGAGGAATTTATCATATTAGAGAAGTGACCCTTCATGGCCACCCTTCATAAGAGAGTCACTATAATTCTCAGAAGGCTATAAAAGTCAAAGTGCATCTCAATGATGTTATTTGTTTTTAAAGCAAGTTGCTTGACAGACCCCAGATACCTTGATTTTTGAAGCCATTGTCTATGTTGCTTTCCTGGTGGGTAAAGAATTTGCCCACAGTGCAGGAGATCTGGGTTCAACCCCTGGGCTGGGAAGATGCCCTGGAGAAGAGAATGCACTCCAGTATTCTTGCCTGAACAATCCTATGGACAGAGGAGCCTGGTGGGTTATAGTCCATGGGGTCTCAAAGATTAGAACACGTCTGAGTGACTAACACTGTCAGAAGCACAGATAATTTTATATTTTGCACTGTCAGAAATTTTATTTTTATTAATAAATTTTATTACTTTTATTATAAATGCTTAAATTTTATTATTTTGTAAATGAGTGAGTCTAATTAATTCCATTCTCATTGATGATGGGAGTTAGAGATACTTTTGGACCAATAGTTCAGAGGAATGCTTGTACTTCGTAAGATTTCCTGTGTATTAAACCTTAGCAGAATTACTGGCTGATCCTGGTCCAAGTGGTCCTAATTCATATATTTCATGTATAGATATAATGTTGATAAGATGATTATGTGAGCTGTAGACACTTGGGTATATTTATTTAAATTATAGGAGTTATGATAGGGTATGTATTATTAAGAGACTACAACTGAATTGAACAGATACAGAAAATTCCATTCTCTGGCTTCTACTAACTTAGTGTTACACACAAAATGAGTAAACCAAATACAATCTCTTGAATATAATTATTTTTATTAAAATGTTTTTCTTTCAGATTCTTTACCATCTTAGCCACCAGGGAAGCGACATAGACAATGGCCTTAAAAATCAAAGTATCTGAGGTCTGTCAAGAAACTTGCTTTGACAACAAATAACATTCTTGCATTCTTCTTGAACTTAGCATTTTGCTTTATAAAATTCTTATAATTTATGATATTGTTGTTTAGTTGCTAAGTCATGTCTGACTCTTTGCAACCCCACAAACTGCAGCACCTCTGGCTTCCCTGTCCTTCAGTATCTTCTAGAGCTGCTCAAACTCATGTCCATTGAATCTGTGATGCCATCATGGTATAATAATAAATAATAAAAATTCTGTTCTTTGTCTATCTTAAAATTTTATTGAAGAATAGTTCTTTACCATGTTGTCTTAGTTTCTGCTGTACAGCAAAGTCAGTCAGTTATAAGCATACATATAGCCCCTCTTTTTTAGATCTCCTTTGCATTTAGGTCACCACAGAGCATTGATTAGAATTCCTTGTGCTATACAGCAGGTTCCCATTAATTATCTATATTATACATTGTGTTGTATGCTGTGCTAAGTCTCTTCAGTCATGTCCAACTTTTTGTAACCCCATGGGCTGTATTAGCTTAAGCTTAATATATTTACTCAATCTGAGTCGTGTCCAACTATCTGCAATCCCTTGGACTGTAGGCTTTTCTGTCGATGAGATATCCCAGGCAAGAATACTGGAATGGTTTGCCATTTCCTACTCCAGGGGATCTTCTCTGACTAGGGATACAACCCCTCGTCTCTTGCGTGTCCTGCACTGGCAGGCAGATTCTTTCCCACTGAGCCACCTGGGAAATTTTATGCATAGTAGTGCATATATGTCAAATCCAATATCCCAATTCATCCAAGCCTCCCTCCCCCTCTTGGTATTCATAAGTTTGTTCTCTACATCAGTGTTTCTATTTATGCTTTGCAAATAAGTTCATCTGTCTGTGCTATTATTCTAGATCACACACATAAATGGTATTATATGATATTTGTCTTTCAGACTAGCTTCACTATATAGGACACTCTCTAGGTCTATCCACGTCTCTCTCTAAATGGCACTATTTTGTTTATTTTTTAAGGCTGATGATAGGGTGGAGAAAGAAAATAATGGTGCAGACTGCACATTCACCATCTAAAGAGGTGAAGACATGGATTTTCCAAGAATCACACTATTATTTTTTAAAATAATGGGATTTAAATCTTCCTTATGCTCCAACCATGGTAGAGAAGGGATTCCTTATAATAGGGTAACAACTGGAAAAAAATCATAAACTTGTGGAGTATCTTAACATTAGAATATATATATTTGTATCCACATGAAAAGGTAGCCCATTTGGACCACTGTCACACACAGCACTGTTGACTACTGGCTTAAGAAAACAGTGAATGTTAACAGAAGGAGAACAACCAAACAAATACTTAAAGTATTATCTGTCTGTTTTTCTCTTTTATCCAATGTTAACACTATGAGAACTAGTTCTAGAAAAATAATAAAAAAGAGGCATTTAAGAGTCAGTTTAAATTTCCCCTAACTTTATACTATGGAGGAATGAAACTTTAAAAATTCAGTCTAAGAATTTCAAACTGCATTGTGTTCTATTTTAATAATTCAAAGTAAATATAAACATATAGAATCTTCCACAAGTGTCATTAGGAATTAAAAAAGTTTATAAAGTGTGATAAAAGCAGTACAAAAAAAATGACTTCTTGTTTGTGACTCACCAGTTAGTAGCAATTACATTCATAACTCTATGGGCCTTCCAATAATGGAAACTCATGTTGCTTAGGAGGCATCACTATAAACAGAACTGATGGAGGTGATGGAATTCTAGCTGAACTATTTTAAATCCTAAAAGATGATGCTGTGAAAGTGCTGCACTCAATATGCCAGCAAATTTGGAAAACTCAGCAGTGGCCACAGAACTGGAAAAAGTTAGATCCCAAAGACGGGCAATGACAAAAATGTCCAAACTACTGCACAATTGCACTCAATTCACATGCTAAAAAGATAATGCTCGAAATCCTTCAAGCTAGGCTTCAGCAGTATGTGAACTAAAAATTTCCGGATGTTCAAACTGGATTTAGAAAAGGCAGAGGAACCAGAGATCAAATTGCCAGCATCTGTTGGATCATAGAAAAACCAAGAGAATTCCAGAAAAACATCTGCTTCATTGACTATGCTTTAACCTTTGACTGTGTGAATCACAGCAAACTGTGGGAAGTTCTTAAAGAGATGGGAACACCAGACCATCTTAACTGCCTCGTGAGAAAACTGTATGCAGGTCAAGAAACAACAGTTAGATGTGGGCATGGAACAACGGACTGGTTCCAAATTGTCACCCTGCTTGTTTAACTTATATGCAGAGTACCTCATGCAAAATTCCAGGCTGGATGAAGCTCAAGCTGGAATCATCGTTTCCAGGAGAAATATCAGATATGCAGATGATACCAAGCTTATGGCAGAAAGCAAAGAAGAACTAAAGAGCCTCTTGATGAAAGTGAAAGAATAGAGTGAAAAAGCTGGCTTAAAACTCAGCATTCAGAAAACGAAGATCATGGCATCTGGTTCCATTACTTCATGGCAAATAGATGAGAAAAATGGAAACAGTGACAGCTTTTATTTTCTTGGGCTCCAAAATCACTGCAGATGGTGATTTGCAGCCATGAAATTAAAAGATTCTTGCTCTTTGGAAGAAAAGTTATGACAAATCTGGACAGCATATTAAAAAACAGAGATATCACTTTTCCTACAAAGGTCCATATAGTCACAGCTGTGTTTTTTCCAGTAGCCATGTATGGATGTGAGAGCTCGACCTTAAAGAAATCTAAGCACCAAAGAATTGATGCTTTTGAAATGTGGTGTTGGAGAAGACTCTTGACAGTCTCTTGGACTACAAGGAGATCAAATCAGTCAATACTAAAGGAAAATTAGTCTTGACTATTCATTGGAAGGACTGATGCTTAAGCTTAACTTCCAATACCTTGGCCATCTGATGTAAAGAGCTGACTCACTGGAAAAGACCCTGATGCTGGGGAAGATTGGAGGTAGGAGGAGAAGGGGATGACAGAGGATGAAATGGTTGGATGGCATCATAGTTTCAGTGGACATGAGTTTGAACAAACTCCAGGAGATGGTGAAGAACAGGGAAGCCTGGCATGCTGCAGCCCCATGAGGTCGCAAAGAGCTTGACATGACTGAGCAACGGAACAGCAACAACATGTTGACAGGGGATTGAAGGACCTGGGAGAATACCAACAGCACCCCAACAACCTGCCATTTGAAAATGAAAGTCAAATAAGTTCACTAGGTCGTCCAGTTTATAGGCAGGATAAGCAGAGCCCTGCAGATCCATGGAGAAGCTTTGTGAATCTAAAGTAACCATGAAGCAGACAAATGTTAGTATTTTTCTTTTTGACAAAAACACATGATGATCTCAAATACAAAATTATTACAGAAGTCTGATTGTGTTAAATCTCAGTAGGTAAAATTCAGGTCCTGATCAACTATTTTTCTTCTTTTTTGATGATAGTGTGATTATCTGACTAATTTGGAGAACTTCAACACTTTTAAGTCAAGAAAGACTTATGAGGTAATACTTTGTATCATGACATTTGACCTGAAGTTACAAATTATTCAACTGTTCTCCACAACTGGAGGAACATCTTTATACTACTTTCATACTGCTTTTTGGACAAAGATTATGGCACTTTCAAATACCTTTTTGAGGGGAATTTATAAAATAAATGAGCTGGAGGAATTTAGAAGATTAATTGGAGATGAAAGACTTATGAGTAAAACTTAGGAAAGCTAAGTGAGAAATATAACTTTGCTTTTGATGATAACTGGGATAATTAGGCTAATGACCTTTTTAAGAGGACAGTTGTAAATATTAAAAATCAAAATATTTGATGAGTAATTCTATATTTTAGAGTATAACTCACATTGGAGTTTACTTGAAATATATAAATACATGATTATATTTTATGATGCTTATACCTGTCTGTCACCAGTTTTAATTTCCTATGGAAGACCCATAGATGTTTGGTTCAGTTCAGTTAAGTTCAGTCGCTCAGTCGTGTCTGACTCTTTGCGACCCCATGAATCACAGCACGCCAGGCCTCCCTGTCTATCGCCAACTTCTGGAGTTCACTCAAACTCATGTCCATTGAGTAGGTGATGCCATCCAGCCATCTCATCCTCGGTCATCCCTTTCTCCTCCTGCCTCCAATCCCTCCCAGCATCAGAGTCTTTTCCAATAAGTCAGCTCTTCGCATGAGGTGGCCAAAGTACTGGAGTTTCAGCTCCAGCATCATTCCTTCCAAAGAAATCCCAGGGCTGATCCCCTTCAGAATGGACTGGTTGGATCTCCTTGCAGTCCAAGGGACTCTCAAGAGTCTTCTCCAACACCACAGTTCAAAAACATCAATTCTTCAGCGCAAAACTTTCTTCACAGTCCAACTCTCACATCCATACATGACTACTGGAAAAACCATAGACTTGACTAGACAGACCTTTGTTGGCAAAGTAATGTCTCTGCTTTTGAATATGCTATCTAGGTTGGTCATAACTTTCCTTCCAAGGAGTAAGCGTCTTTTAATTTCATGGCTGCAATCACCATCTGCAGTGATTTTGGAGCCTCCAAAAATAAAGTCAGCCACTGTTTCCACTGTTTCCCCATCTATCTGCCATGAGGTGATGGGACCAGATGCCATCATCTTTGTTTTCTGAATGTTGAGCTTTAAGCCAACTTTTTCACTTTCCTCTTTTACTTTCATCAAAAGGCTTTTTAGCTCCTCTTCACTTTCTGCCGTGAGGGTGGTGTCATCTGCATATCTGAGGTTATGGTAGAGTTACTAAAATCCTCTGATGGCAATATTTTTTTTTTAAGTGTACTGTTTTAGTCAATGATTAAGAACTTGTTTTGCAACAAAAAGCCTTTAAAAGATACAGTGGTAAAATAAATGTCAAAGTGCCACCTGTTAAAATTTCAGAAATAGTCTTCCCAGCCTATAATGAACCTTAAAAATCAGAACATTACACAAGTATCAAGTGTCACATTGCAAAGATACTAGGACTTTTATACCATTAAATGTACTTTTGATATTACTGAATCCTTATAATTTTTTAAAAAAACTGGATGGTGTCCAGATTGGGGAGTGGAATCATATTATTATATTGTAGCTAAAAAGTCCCATATATGACTCAAAGTTACATCATACAGAAGATATGATTAAAGGAAAAAAAATTGCCTCCAGGCATGAAGCAATTTCCACAAGAAAATACATGAGTTGCAATTATTCTCTAGTGCCAGACCTGAAAAGAACCGACAGCTAGACATTAGTGCTGTAATTGTAGTCCAGAATCTTTCAATGAAGAGGGTTGATTAAGTTGCTTTAAATTAGTGGTGTTCAAATAGTGAAATATCCTTTATTCATTTATTGCCACAGGGATCAGTGCACATGGGAAAAGAAATTATCTGAAATCTAGATTAGGCATTCAGTGGCCAAATTAAATCTGTACCAAATTTAGCAAACTAGCTGCCTGACTGATACTTTGCAAAGACCCCGAGAAATAAATCTGTTTTAGCCTTGTGATACCAAGAGAGAATTTCACTTGGTGTACTATGAATGGAATGCATTTTACTATCAAGTTTGACTAAGATTAATTTAAAAATATAGTCTCTTCTTAGATTTTGAGATAACTGAAAAATTTTCTGAGACAGTCATTGAAACATTATTTATACTCTAGAAGAGCCATTTATTTTGCTTGTAATATTCTACTTCAAATACTTTTTAAAATCTGATTTTATCTCATTTTTATTGAGATATAATTGTTAGACAACAAAATCTAACTTAATGTACAAATTAGGAACTTTGACATTCATAGACAGCTTTGAAACTATTTCAAAATCAAGGGATAAACATTTTATAACTTCCAAAAATCTTTTTTCATACGGTTTTGTGGTCAATCCATTTCCCAAACTCTAGGAAGTGCTGTTCTGGTTTCTGTCTCTATAAATTTACATTTCCTTGAATTTTGAATAAATAGATCATATAAGATACATACTTTAGCATTTTATTCCTTTAATATAACACAATGCTTGTGATATTTGCCCAAGTTTTAGCACCTGTGAGGAATGTATTCATTTTTATTAATTAAAGATGTATCATAATTTGGTTATCTATCAATCAGGTGATGGACATCAGGGTTGATTCTACTTTTTGTTTCATTTCATTTCAGTTCAGTCGCTCAGTCATGTCCAGCTCTCTGCGACCTCATGAACCACAGCACGCCAGGCCTCCCTATCCATCGCTAGCTCCTGGAGTCCACCCAAACCCATGTCCATTGGTGATGCCATCCAACCATCTCATCCTGTCGTCCTCTTCTCCTCCTGCCTTCAGTCTTTGCCAGCATCAGGGTCTTCTCAAATGAGACAGCTCTTCAAATCAGGTGGCCCAAGTATTGGAGTTTCAGTCTCAGCATCAGTCCTTCCAATGAACACCCAGAACTGATCTCCTTTAGGATGGACTGGTTGGATCTCCTTACCGTCCAAGGGACTCTCAAGAGTCTTCTCCAACACCACAGCTCGAACAAATCAATTCTTCTGCGCTCAGCCTTCTTTATAGTCCAACTCTCACATACATACATGACCATTGTAAAAACCATAGCCTTGACTAGATGGACCTTTGTTGGCAAAGCAATGTCTCTGCTTTTTAATACGCTATCCTAGGTTGGGCATAATTTTCCTTTCAAGGAGTAAGCATCTTTTAATTTCATGGCTGCAATCACCATCTGCAGTCACCATCTGCAGTGATTTTGGAGCCCCCCAAAACAAAGTCAGCCACTCTTTCCACTGTTTCCCCATCTATTTGCCATGAAGTTATGGAACCGGATGCCACAATCTTAGTTTTTTAAGTGTTTTTCACTCTTCTCTTTCATTTTCATCAAGAGGCTCTGAATTTCTTCATTTTCTGCCATAAGAGTTTTGACCAAAATGTTATGACCAACACCTTTATTAATCTTTTCTTAACATATGAAGTGTAGTTAATTTGCAATATTGTTAGTTTCAGGTACATAGCAAAGTGATTCATATCCTTTTGCCTTATAGATTATTACAGGATATTACATATTTATTCCTATGCTATACAGTAGGTCCTTGTTGTTTATACATAGTAGGGTGTACATGCTAAAACCCAAATACCTATTTTAAGTCTTCTCCCACTAACCACTATCCCCTTTGGTAACCATAAGTTTGTTTTCTATGTCTATGAGTCTATTTCTCTTTTGTAAGTAGACTTATTTGTATCATATTTTTTAAACATGACATATAAGTAATATCATATGATATTTGTCATTCTGTCCGATTTGCTTCACTTTGTATGATAATCTCCAGGTTCATCAATGTGACTGAAAATAGTTTTATTTCATTCTTCTTTAATTTTATTGTATAAATAAATATATACCACATCTTCTTTATCCATTTTTGTGTCCACAGATATTTAGGTTGCTTTCATGTCTTGGCTGTTGTAAATACAACAATGAGATGCATGTATCTTTTAAAATTAGAGTTGTCTTCAGTTATATGCCCAGGAGTAGAATTTCAGGATAATATGGTAACTCTGTTTTTAGGTTTTGAATTAACCTCCATACGATTTTCCATACTGGTTGTATCAATTTACATTCCCACCAACAGTGTAGGAAGATTTCTTTTTCTGCACATGTTTCCAGTATTTATTTATTGTAGATTGTTTTGAGAGCTTCCCTGGTGGCTCAGGTGGTAAAGAATCTGCCTGAAATGCAGGAGACCTGGGTTTGATCACTGGGTCGGTAAGAGCCCCTGGAGAAAGAAATGGAAACCCACTCCAGTATTCTTACCTGGAGAATTACATGGACAGAAGAGCCTGGTGGGTCACAGTCCATGGGGTCACAAAGAATTGGACATGATTGAGCAAGTAACACACAGACTTTGATGATGGCCATTCTGACTGGTGTGAAGTGATATCTCATTGTAGTTTTTATTTTCATTTCTCTAATAATTGGTGATATTGATCATCTTTTCTTGTGCGTGTTGGCCATCTCTATGTCTTCTTTGGAGAAATATATATTTAAATCTTCTGTCCACTTTCTGATTAGTTTGTTTATTGTTATTAAGCTGTTTGTGTATTTTGGAAATTAATCTCTTGTTGGTAGCACCATTTGCAAATATTTTCTCCCAATCCATAGACTGTCTTTTAGTGTTGTTTAAGGTTCCCTTTTCCATGCAAAAGTTTTTAAGTTTAGTTACTTCTCAATTGTTTATTTTTATTTCCATTATTCTGGAAGATAGATTCAAAGAAGTACTGTTGCTATTTATGTCGGAGTGTTCTGCCTATGTTTTCCTTTTAAGGGTTTTATAGTATCCATTCTTACATCCAGGGTTATAATATATTGTGATTTTATTTTTGTATATAGTATTAGAGAATTTTCTCATTTCATTCTTTTACATGTAGCTTCCAGTTTTCCCAGCACCACTTATTGAAGAAACTGTTTCTTATCCATTATATATTCTTTCTGTTTCTTGTAGTTTAACAGACCATAATGGTATGAATTTATTTCTCTGCTTTCTATCCTGTTCCATTGATCTACATGTCTGTTTTTGTGCCAATATCATAATCTTTTGGTTACTATAGTTTTGTAGTATAGTCTGAGACAGGCCTGATTCCTCAAGTTTCATTCTTCTTAAGATCGCTTTGGCTTTTTAGGGTATTATGTGTTTTCATGCAATTTTTGTTATTGTTCTAGTTCTGTGAAAAATGCCATTAGTAATTTATTTGATAGAGATTGCATTGAATCTGTAGATTGCCTTGGGTAGTGTGTTCCTTTTAATACTATTGAAACTTCTAGTCCAGAAACATACTATACCTTTCCATCTGTTTGTGTCATCTTCATTTTCTTCATTTGCATCTGATGGTTTTTGGAGTACAGGGCTTTTACCTCATTTTAGGAGTTTATTACAATGCATTTTATTATTTTTGATGAAATGATATGAATAATACCATTTTTAAAAAATTCTCATGGCTAACAGATGGTGACTGCAGCCATGAAGTTAAAAGATGCTTACTCCTTGAAAGAAAAGTTATGACCAATTTAGATAGCATATTCAAAAGCAGAGACATTACTTTACCGACCAAGGTCTGTCTAGTCAAGGCTATGGTTTTTTCCAGTGGTCATGTATGGATATGAGAGTTGGACTGTGAAGAAGGCTGAGCACTGAAGAATTGATGCTTTTGAACTGTGGTGTGGGGGAAGACTCTTGAGAGTCTCTTGGACTGCAAGGAGATCCAACCAGTCCATTCTGAAGGAGATCATCCCTGGGATTTCTTTGGAAGGAATGATGCTAAAGCTGAAACTCCAGTACTTTGGCCACCTCATGCGAAGAGTTGACTCATTGGAAAAGACTTTGATGCTGGGAGGGATTGGGGGCAGGAGGAGAAGGGGATGACTGAGGATGAGATGGCTGGATGGCATCACTGACTCGATGGACATGAGTCTGAATGAACTCCGGGAGTTGGTGATGGACAGGGAGGCCTGGTGTGCTGCGATTCATGGGGTCACAAAGAGTTGAACACGACTGAGCGACTGAACTGAATTGAACTGAAATAGCCATGATTGAGTTTGCTATATAACCTGTTCTCTAGAGTGATTATAGCATTTTTTATTCATATCAGCAATGTATGAGAACTCCAGTTGTACCATGTGCTCATTGACATATGGTATTTCAGTCTTCTTAATTGTAGCCATTCTAGTATGAATGCCATGGTATCTCACTGTACTTCAAATTCCAATTTTCTTAATCACTAATGATCTTGCAACTTAATGTGCTTACTGATCACTTATATATTTTGGAAGTGTCAGGTCAGTTTTTCCCATTTTTAAATTATTTTGATTTTCATTTTTATTGAAATTGAAAAGACCTTTGTAAATGCTGTATACAAACCCTTCCTCAGTTATATGAATTAAAAATATTTTCCCAACCTGTTACTTATATTTTCATTTGCTTATCTGTGTCTTTGGAGGAGGAAAAGAGTTGTTAATTTGGATGAAGTAGTTTATATAACTTTATTTTATAAACCATTCTTTTGTACTTTCTTTAATTAATGTTTGCCTATTGCAAGATAACAAATACTTTCCCTGTTTTCTTATAGATGTATTATAATTTAAAATTTTATATTTAGGTCTATATTGTATGATGTC
>SJYT01033983.1:676113-709290 GCA_006410635.1 Cephalophus harveyi
TTTAAGTTATACAGCATAATGATTTGATAAATGTTATAAAATTATTACAGCAGTGTTTACTTAATATGCATCTATTCATATAGTTAAAAATTATTTTCCTTGTGATGAGAATTTTAGGATTTAAACTCTCAGCACATTTCACATATACCATTCATAAATATTAGCCATAGTCATGATGTAAATTGTATCCGTTATATCCTTTGTATTTATTTGTTTTAGAGCTGATAATTTTGTGCTGTTTTACTGCTTTCCTTCAATTCTACCAACCTCCATCCTTTTATCTCTGGTAACCATAAATATATATTTTTTATGATTTTTTTTTTTTTTGGTTTACACATATAAATGAGATTATATAGCATGTCTTTCTTTGTATGACTTACTTCACTGAGGAAAATGACTATTTTATTCACTTTGAATGTGTTCCCAGAAGTGGAATCACTGGATAACATGGTAGTTATTCTAATGTTTTGAGAATCTTCTTCATTATTTTCCATAGTGGATGTACCAATTAAAATCCCATCAAGAGTGCACAAGGTTTCCCTTTTCTCCATATCCTAGCCAGCATATCTTATCTCTTGACATTTTAATGGTGACTATTCCAACAGGCATGAGATATCTTGTGGTTTTGATTTTCTTTTCCCTCATGATTAATGATGAATATCTTTTCATGTACCTGCTAGTCATTTGTGAATCTTTCTTGCAAAATTATCTATTTGGCTCTTTTGCTCATTTTCAAGTTGGATTATTTGTTTTTATTGCTATTGCATTTTTTTATTTTCTGTATTAATCCCTTATCAGATATATGGCTTCAAATATTTTTCCTATTTTGTGGGTTGCATTTTTAATGTGTTGATCTTTTATTTCTTCCTGTTCAGCTTTTAGTTTGATACAGTATCACTTGCTTTGTTTTTATTTTGTTGCTTTTGCCTTAAGTTCGTATCCAAAAAATCATTGTCAAGGCCCATGTCAAGTAGTAGTTTTTCTGTTTTCTTCCAGTGGTTTTTATGGTTTCTTGTCTTACATCTAAGCCTTTAACTTATTTCAAGCTAATTTTTGTGGGTGGTGATGATAGTGATCTTGTTTTATTCTTTCACATGTAAGTATCCAATTTTCCCAGCACCATGTATATTTACTTCATTGATTATTCTTAGCTCCCTTGTCAAAAAATTAGTTTGCTGTATATGTTTGGATTTATTTCTAGGCTTTCAGTCTGTTCCATTGGTTTATTTGTTTGATTTTATGCCAATATTGCACTATTTGTATTACTATAGCTTGATATAATTATTATATAGATTTAAATAAGGAAGTATTCATTTAAATAAGGAAGAAGACATTAAGAAGAGGTGTGATATTAAGAAGATGCTGTGAAAGTGTTGCACTCAATCTGCCAGCAAATTTGGAAAACTCAGCAGTGGCCACAGGACTGGAAAAAGTCAGTTTTCATTCCAATTCCAAAGAAAGGCAATGCAAAAGAATGCTCCAATTACCTCACAATTGCACTCATCTCACATGCTAGTAAAGTAATGCTCAAAATCCTCCAAGCCAGGCTTCAGCAATACGTGAACCGTGAACTCCCTGATGTTCAAGCTGGCTTTAGAAAAGGCAGAGGAACCAGAGATCAAATTGCCAACATCTGCTGGATCATGGAAAACGCAAGAGAGTTCCAGAAAAACATCTACTTCTGCTTTATTGACTATGCCAAAGCCTTTGACTGTGTGGATCACAATAAACTGTGGAAAATTCTGAAAGAGATGGGAATACCAGGAGATGGTGATGAACAGGGAGGCCTGGCGTGCTGCGATTCATGGGGTCGCAAAGAGTCGGACACGACTGAGCGACTGAACTGAACTGAAACTGAAAGGAAGTATGGTCTGATACTTAAAGGTCTGATTTGACCTTTTCTCTCAGGATTTCTTCAGCTATTCAAGGCCTTTTGTGATTACATGTAAATTTTAGAATTTTTGTACTTCTCTGCAAAATGTCATTGCTGTCTTGAGAGGAATTGTTTTGAATCTATAGATGACTTTGGTAGCACTGACATTAAACCAATATTAATTTCTCCATTCCATGTACACTGGATACTTTTTCATTTTCTTGTGTATATCTTGATTTTTTTCAGCAATTTCTGATAGTTTTCAGAGTAAAGATATTTACACTTCTTGGTTAAATTTATTCCCTTTTTTGGTTATAATATTGTCATTGTTAATATATTCTTAATATTGCAAGTGGCATAATTTTTTTTCTTTTTCAAGTAATTCATTGTTAGTATGTAGAAGCACTACTGCTTTTAATATGTTAATTTTGTGTCATAACTGTACTGAATTTGTTGATTGGATTAACAGTATTTTGGTGGAGTCTTTAGTATTTTCTATGTGCAATATTGGAGAAGGCAATGGCAACCCACTCCAGTACTCTTGTCTGGAAAATCCCATGGATGGAGGAGCCTGGTAGGCTACAGTCCATGGGGTCGCTGAGAGTCGGACACGACTGAGCGTCTTCACTTTCACGCATTGGAGAAGGAAATGGCAACCCACTCCAGTGTTCTTGCCTGGAGAATCCCAGGGATGGCGGAGCCTGGTGGGCTGCTCTATGGGGTGGCACAGAGTCGGACACGACTGAAGCGACTTAGCAGCAGCAGCAGCATGTATAACATCATATCCAAATAGAGAGCATTTTACTTCTTATAAAAGTTTGATGACTTTTTTAAAGTTTTCTTTTTTCTTCTTTTTTTTTTTCCTAAGTTTTATTTTTTTTTTTTTTTTTTGCTTCACTGCTCGAGCTAGAACCTGCACTAAGCAGGGAGAGTAAGCATCACTACTGTCTTGCTCCTGATCTTAGAGGAAACTTCCAACCTTTCACCATTGAGTATGATGTTAGCTAGCTATGGGCTTGTCATATACGACCTTTATTCTGTAGATATACATTATTTTTATACCTTAAAGTGTTAAGAGTTTTTATCATGTACAGATGTTTAATTTTCTGAGATGCTTTTTCTGCATCTGTCGATCTCATGATATGACTTTTTCTTTCATATTATTAATGTGATGTACTTCATTGATTGATTTGTGTATGTTGAATGATCCTTGCATCACAGGAATAAATCCCAGTTATGGTTAATGATCTTTCTAATGCCTTGCTAATTTTGGTTTGCTAGTATTTTATTGAAAATTGTTGCATCCACATTCTACATTCATCAGGGACATCAAACTGTATTTTTTTTTTCTGGTATTGTTCTTTCTGACTTTGTCAGGGTAATGCTGGCTTAGTAAAATGAATTTGGGAATGTTGCTTTCTCTTCAGTTTTTTTCTTTTCTTTTGGGGGAAAAAAAAAAAAAAAGTAGTATTTGTCTTAGTTTTCCTTTAACAGTTTCACTCATAAAATTCACCAGTGAAGCCATCTGGTCTAGGCTTTTCTTCATTGGGAGATTTTTGATTACTGATTCAATGTACGTATTAGTAATAAGTCTTTTCAAATTTTCTGTTTCTTATTGGTTTAGTCTTGCTAGATTATGTTTCTAAGATCTTTTTTTTCATTTCTTCTAGGTTGTCAAGTTTATTAGCACTTCATTGTTCTTAGCAGTCTCCTATGAATCTTTGTATTTCTGTGGTATGAGTAAAAATGTCTTTTTTTATTTTTATAATTTGTTGAATGAGATCCTCTCTTTTATTCTTGGTTAGGTTAGGTAACAGTTTGTCAATTTTAGCTTTTCAAAGAACCAATTGTTTGATTACTGTTTTTATTGTTTCCTATTCTCTATTTTGCATAATCTGCTCACATCTTTATTTCCTTTCTTCTGCTAACTTTGGGTTAAGTTTATTATTCTTTTTCTAGATTTTTAAAGCATAGAGTTAGGGGTTTATTTGATAACTTTTGTTGTTTCTTAATGTGTGGCTGCCTGCTTAAAACTGTTTTTGCTACATCTCATAAGTTTTGGTATGTTGTGTTGACATTTATGTTCACACGTTTTTATTTCCCCTTTAATTTCTTCTTTGACCTATTGATTTTTCAGGAAGGTCTTAATTTCTGTATTTTCATGCATTTTTTATTTTCTTCCTTCTATTGATTTCTAGCTTCATTCAGTTGTGGTTAGAAAAGGTACAAAGATACTTGGTATGGTTTCAGTCCTCTTAAAGTTGCTAGGTCCTGTTTTGTGGCCTAACATATTGCCTGTCCTAGAAAATGGTCTCTGTATTATTGAGAAGAATATATATTCTGCTATTGACAGAATGTTCTAAATGTGTCTATAGATCCATTTGGTCTATAGTGTTTTTCAAATCTATTTCCTTATTGATTTTCTCTGTCTGGGAATAGCTTTTATTGAGAATAGGATATTTAACCTCCAACATTATTTAATTACTGTTATTTTCTCCTTTAGCTGTATTATTATTTTCTTTATGTATTTAGGTGGTCTGATGTGAGGCACATAAATTTTTGGAAAAGCAGAGTTTGTAATCTTAATATGCTTTATATAAGCTTCATGGTAACCACAAGGAAAAACCTTATTATTATGACATCCTATTTTAAGCTTATAACTTCAGTTCCTTAATTTTACACCTTTCACGTCTCCTTCCCCTTACATTTTAGGTTATTATGTTACAGTTTTCATATTTTTATATTGGATAACTAATAACAGATTTTCATAGTTATTGTTATTTTTGCAATGTTTGTTTTTTAACTTTAAACTAGAATTGTAAGCGATTATTCATCACTATTACCTTATTATAGAATCTAACTGACTATATACTTATTACCAGCAAGTTGTGTTCTTATATATTTTTATCTTTTTTTTTTTTTTGCTGTGTTGTGGCATACAGGCTTCTTCTAGTTGCTTCAAGTAGGCTTTTCTGGCTGTGGTGCTTGGTCTTCCCTAACTGTGGCACATAAGCTTATTTGCCCCATGATATCAGGGTTCTTAGTTCCTCAACAAGGGATCAAATCTGTGTTCTCTGCATTGGAAGTGGATTCTTAACCACTGTACAACCAGAGAAGTCCCTTTTCTATCATGTTAATTAATGTTCTTTTTTAGTTCTACTCAAAGAACTCTATCATTTATGCTAAGGCAAATCTAGTGGTGATGAACTTCTCAACTTTTGTTCAAGAAAGTAGAAATCCCTCTTTCATTTCTGAAAGACAGTTTTGCTGTGTATATTTGTAAGCGATTATTCATCACTATTACCTTATTATAGAATCTAACTGACTATATACTTATTACCAGCAAGTTGTGTTCTTATATATTTTTATCTTTTTTTTTTTTTGCTGTGTTGTGGCATACAGGCTTCTTCTAGTTGCTTCAAGTGGGCTTTTCTGGCTGTGGTGCTTGGTCTTCTCTAACTGTGGCACACAAGCTTATTTGCCCCATGATATCAGGGTTCTTAGTTCCTCAACAAAGGATCAAATCTGTGTTCTCTGCATTGGAAGTGGATTCTTAACCACTGTACAACCAGAGAAGTCCCTTTTCTATCATGTTAATTAATGTTCTTTTTTAGTTCTACTCAAAGAACTCTATCATTTATGCTAAGGCAAATCTAGTGGTGATGAACTTCTCAACTTTTGTTCAAGAAAGTAGAAATCCCTCTTTCATTTCTGAAAGACAGTTTTGCTGTGTATAGAATGTTCACTTGAAAGTCTTTTAATATTTAATATATTTTGACTTTCTCCACTGGAACATTTTCTGTTGAGCAATCCACCAAAAGGCTTATGGGAGTTCTCTTCCATATAATTTTTCTTTTCTCTTGGTGTTTTAAAAATTGTTTTATTTTGTTTTTGTCTTTTGACAATTATTATGTATCTTGGTGTACCCCTATTTAGGATCAATTTATTTAGTGTCTTTAGGCCTCATAGTGGAGAAGGCAATGGCACCCCACTCCAGTACTCTTGCCTGGAAACTCCCATGGACGGAGGAGCCTGGTAGGCTACAGTCCATGGGGTCGCTGAGTCAGACACGACTGAGAGACTTCACTTTCACTTTTCACTTTCATGCATTGGAGAAGGAAATGGCAACCCACTCCAGTGTTCTTGCCTGGAGAATCCTGGGGATGGCGGAGCCCAATGGGCTGCCGTCTGCGGGGTCACACAGTGTCGGACACGACTGAAGCGACTTAGCAGCAGTAGCAGCAGCAGGCCTCATAGATCCGAATGTATATTTTTGTCCCCACATTTGGTGACTTTTCAGGCAGTGTTACCTTAAACAAACTTTTCATACCTTTTTCTTTCTTTTTCTCTTTCAGAATTCCTATAATTTGAGCAATCTTTCTTTTAATTGTGTCCTAACTAATTATAGGCTTTCTTCACTCTTTTTAATCCTTTTTGTTGTTTTCTCCTCTGACTGGGTGATTTAAAAAGTTCTGTGTCTTAATTCCAAATGTCTTTTGGGCTACTGATTCTTCTGCATGGTCAAGTATTCATTTGAAGTTCTCTATTCAATTCTTTAGTTCATTGTATTTTTCAGTTCTAGGATTTCTGTTCATTTATTTGTTTGTTTCTTTGTTTGTTTTGTTCTGAGTGATTTTACTCTTTTTGGTGAACTCGTTTTGTTCATGTATTGTTTTCCCAATTTTGTTAAACATTTGTCTGTACATTCTTACAATTCACTGAATTTCTTTAAAAAGATTGTTCTGAGTTCTTTGACATTGCATAGATATTCTTTACTTTTTGTTAGCTGCTCAATCTGTCTGACTCTTTGTAACCCCATGGACTGTAGCCCACCAGGCTCCACTGTCCATGGAATTCTCCAGGCAAGAATACTGTAGTGGGTTGCCATTCCCTTCTCCAGGCGATCTTCCCCACCCAGAGATCAAACCCCAGTCTCCTGAATTGCAGGCAGATTCTTTACCCTCTGAGCCACCAGGGATATCCTTTATTTTAGTATCAGTTTATGGTGTTATATTTTCATGATTTTTCATGATTCTTTACCCCTTCCACTGGTATCTCAGCATTGGACATGCAGTTTCCTCTTTACTAGATTTCAACTGCTTTGATAGAGACAGTTCTCTACCAGTCAGCTCAGTTTGGGTTTCTAGATATGTGCTGGTAATGTCCTTGGACAAGGGAAGCCTGTTATCATGGTATATTTGGGGGTGAGGCAGATGCCCAAGCCCTGATATTGGGGGGTGCCACCAACTGAAGACTATTGGATAGGGCTTCTGGATTGGTTCCCTGTCCAAGTAAGACTGTAAAATGGACTCTACAGTTGCCCAGATATTCTGGTTATTCTTACTGGCTACTCAGGTCTAGATATTATCAGCACTAGATGGGACTGTGGATTATCTTCCCACAGCCCAGGGCTGTACAGTTCATGGTTTGGGGTCTTCAATCAGGCAAGAATGTTCACAAAATTCCCTGGCAAGGTGAGGCCATGAGTTTTGCTTTGCAGATAGGGAAAGCCATGAACTGTGCTCTCTGTTTACTTGCCATAGTAAGTTGGGTTATTGGATGGACTATGCACCTTCTTAGGTTCCCTAATTAGGTGGGCAAAAGGCTGTATTCAGTAATAAACAGGGCTATGAATTAGTTTCCCTGCCCACTGGTCTCCATTTTAGAAGCAGATCCAAGGCCAGTAAGGCTCTCTGTGGTCTTTACTCAAGTTGACCCATGCCCCATGTTCCTTGACTGAACAGAACTACTGACTTTCAGAGAAGATTGTTTCTCCTGTCTGGAAAGGATTTTGTGGATGGTTAGTTCTTCCTTCTCATCTCTCTGTTGGAGCTTGTTGGGCTATGCAGTCTCCAGGCATTCCTACCATCTCCTCTGGCCAAACAGTACAGGAGCTACACACACAAATCAGTAGGGCTATGACTCAGCTCCCCTATCTGGATACGACTGGAATGCCCACTCCAAATATCTCCTAAATTTCCCCCAGAAGGCTTTATGGTCAGTAGAGGGTAAGAGCTTCTTTCAGCAGTGTATGGAGCCATAAATCAACTTCCCTTCCCAGACATTACATGGGAAACTTCCATGACCAGTACTGGTTTGCTCTGGAGATGATCAACTCTGTTTACCCTTCTGTCAGCTTGAACTTTGCTGGGCTATGCAGTTTCCAGGTGTTCTTGCCAGCCCTTCTGGTCGGATGGGGTCAAGAACCATGTTTATTATTGAATAGGATTGTGACTCAGCTCTCCTGTCTGGGTTGTAGGGGCAGACAGGGCTCCAGCATCAGTGTATCTTGCTTGTGGATCCAAATCAGGCAAACCTGCAGTTTGCCAATTTCCCTGTTCTATTTAACTTGGTTCTGAAGATGATTAAAGCCTCTAGTTCAGATTACTATTTGTGTTCTGATGGTAGGAACTTGGTCTGCTAAAATATGATTGAGGGATGTTGTAAGTCCCTCTCTCCTCCCATCACAACCAGATTCTCAGTTGTCAAGGTTCACGGCTCCCTGCAGTACTCATGGGGCAAAATCAGAGTAGGGAACCACACAAAGTGACCAGGTGCTGGGGATCTGGATGGCTGCTATAGCCTCTCTTTCCAGAGTAGAGGAACCATAAGCTCAGAGAACACCTCTATGCATGATTCTGTGTCAACTAAGGAGAGGGGTAATGTGGTCAACATTGCAATTTGTTGTTCTTTGTGGTGTAGGGAGAGTTTCACCCTCATCCCCATGTTCTAAGATTCTCTCAGCGTTGTCTGATCATGTCCATATGTTTTTCTTATGACAGATCAAATCAGTAATGACCTATGTTATCATCTTGGTGACATCCTCTGTGTAGTAGTTAAATAAATCTCAATACTTAGAACATATCTAAAGAGATAATATTAAACAAATACCTTGACCTGTTAAAATATATATATTTATGTGTCTGTGTATATGAGTATGTGTGCATATAGTGTATATTTATATGCCTATATATGATAACTTTTATAGGCATATTAAAGTATATTAACCCCAAAGTCATAAATTTATCTTTAAAAATGTTTTCTCAAGGACACTACTATTTGTGAAAACTTTTTAATAAAAGTTATTTGCTAAAAATAAATTTTGTTAAAATATTTTACAACATTATACAGAGGGTGGAAAAGTACAAACTGGAAAAACATGATTTTTTGGCTTCCTATTTCCAGTAACTTGATAATTATTTTTGGTTGTAAATGATAGTGCAAGAATTGCTATCACTATAAATAATTTGTATAGGAATTTTTAATAGATTTTTCAATGAATCTCAATATTATATCTTATTGTTTAAAAGTACCTATGATGTTCTTTCTTTTATTCTTCTTTTTTTGGCATTGTTCCATTTCTACTCCAAGTGGTGTACTATAATACAATTCTGATGTTAATGATATTAGTTTTTCAGGACTACTATACCAATACACCACAAACTGGATGTCTTAAACATTTTATTTTCTCACAGTTTTGGAAATTGAGAGTCCAAGATCAAGGTAGTGGCAGAGTTGGGTTTCTCTGAGGTCTCTCTCCTTGGCTGTCAGACTGTTTTCCTCTTCCACTTAGATGACATTTCCTCTATGCATACATGCCTCTGGTTTCTCTTCCTGTTCTCAGAATATTCACTCAGTCAGTCGGTCTTAGTCACTTGTTGTTTCTGACTCTTTGTGACCTAATGGACTGTAGCCCCCCAGGCTCCTCTGTCCATGGAATTCTCTAAGCAAGAATACTGGAGTGGGTTACCAGTCCCTCATCCGGAGGGTCTTCGCAACCCAGGGATCAAACCCAGGTCTCTTGTATTGCAAGCAGATTCTTTACCATCTGAGCCACCAGAAAAGCCCCCTAAGGACATTAGTCATATTGAATAAGAGCATCACTCTAATAACTTCATTTTAAGTTAATAACCTCTTTAAAGATCTTCGAGAATGGTTACATTCTAAGATTTCTGGGTTGCGTTTTCAACATATGGATTTTGTGGGGACAGAGTTAAACCCATAACATTCCACCCTTTGAAAATCATTATCCTTCTCATGTGGAAAGCCTGTTTCCCACATCACAAGAGCCAAAAGTTCTTAACACATTTCAACATCAACTCTTAAGTCCAAAATATCATCTAAATACTATCTAAATCAATTGTGCGTAGAACTCAAGTATGATACATTGAGGCAAAATTTCTCTCCAGCTGTGAACCTGTAAATTTAGACAAGTCATATGCTTTTAAAAATATTAGTTGTGGAACAGGCACAGGATAGATGTCACCATTCTAAAAAGGAGAAATTGGAAAGAAGAACAGGCTATACACAGGACAAATTTCATTAGAATGTAAAGCTACTGAATATAGTCTTTGGCTTGGTATTCTGTTAGCCCCACTTGGTTGTTGCTCCCACTTGAGTGGCAGCATTGTCCAAGCACCTTTGGATTGCAGCCTCACTCCTGAAGCCCTCAACAGTGGCAATATGATCTAAAGAACAAGAAGTCCTCACCCTCTGCAACTAAAGAGACAGTCTTGCTACAAAAACTGTGATGGGAGAGTGCAGCTCTTGTATAGCTTTTTAGGGCCATTCTTTCCTTTTCTTGAAGGATGACATTTTTAGAGAAGGATAGCTCTATTAATTTGTAGAATTTCAGAAACCACTTCCTTCATTTGTCCCATCTCTACCACCTTTATTCCAACGTGGAAATATTTCTGCTGATATAACCCTATCTTTATCCCTGGCTTGAGCTGAGCTAGCTGATTAAATCTGTGGAGACCTCACTATGGAGTGACTGTTCAGCCATGTATTTAGAGGATACTGCAGCTGCTGTTTAGTCTCTAAGTCATGTCTGCTTCTTTGTGACCCTATGGACTATAGCTTGCCAAGCTCCTCTGTCCATGGGATTTTTCCAAGGAAGAATAGTGGAATGTTTGCCATTTCCCTCTCCAAGGGATCTTTCTGAAACTGTATCTCCTAGCTTGGAAGGCAGATTCTTTACCACCAAGCCACCTGGGAAGTCCAGAGTATTATCATACATTGTTTTTTTGCAATACAAATAGGCTGAGAATTTTCCAAATCTTCATTTCAGATTTCTTTTGCTTAACAATTCTTTCAAATTATCTCTCTTATCTTGTATTTTATTATAAGCAGTAAGGGGAAATCAGGTCATACTTTCAACATATTGCTTGGAAATATCTTCTCATAAATATTCAAGATGGTCATTCACAAGCCTTCCTCACAATGCTAGAAGACAATTCATCCAAGCTCTTTGGCACTTTAAAACAGGGATTATCTTTTCTCTAGTTTCCAATAATGTGTTCCTCATTTCTGCCTGAGACCAGAAGCTCCTTTAGCATTCCTATTTCTATCAACATTCAGTTCATTATGATACATGTATTCTCTTAGATGATAGATACTTTCTCTACAATTCTCATCTTTTCTTTCTACACTCTCATCATATATGTAATTCTCTAAGATGATACTTTCTATACAATTCCCATCTTTTCTTTCTAAACTCTCACAAGACTTATCTTTACCATCCTTATTTTTACAATCTAAACTTTTCTCATAAGTGCCTCAAAACTCTTCCAGCCTCTACCCAGTCAGTTCCAAAGTGTCTTCTACATTTGGGGATATTTGTTACAGCAGTACTCTAATGCATGGTACCAAAAATATGTATTTGTCAGCTTAAATTTTATAGAAAAATACCAGAGACTGGTTGGCTTAAACAACAGAAGTTTAAAATCTCACAGTTCTGAAGGCTAAAAGTGCAAGTCAGGGTCCAGAAGGGTTGGTGGTCCCCCTTCTAGCTCTATGATCCCATGTCATTTACTCTGTGAACAAACATAGAGGTGGGGGGATAAGAGGTGGGATGAGAAAGGGGGTAGAGACAGAGAGGGGCTGGGGGAAAGTGTGTGCATAAGCACCCTCGGGTATCTCTTCTAATAAAAACCCAGCTCTACCTAGTAGAGACCCACCATTACAACCTCATCTAACCTTAATTACCTCATTAAAGACTGTATTTCCAAATAGAATCACATTGCGGTTAGAATCTTCAATATATGAATTTTATCAAGAAAATAATTTGACCCATAGCAATCAGACAGTTTATTAAAATAACATTTGGCATATAGTTATTGCAGACACTGAATGTGTCATATGAATAAAAACAGTGGCATTCTGTTAGTAGAAGAGAAGCATGAATCAGAAATAATTATCACTAGAAAATTACTAGTTGCTTTATCTATAAATTACTTTGAAAACTGACAATAATTGAGAAAAAATAATTGCCATCTGTGGGGTTGCACAGAGTCGGACACAACTGAAGCGACTTAGCAGCAGCAGCAGCAGCTTATGGCTGCTGTAACAAAGTGCTACAGATTGAGTGGCTTCAATAGAAAGTTATTTTTTACAGCTCTGGCAGCTAGAAGTCCAAAATCAAGGTGCTGGCAGGTTTGGTTTCTTTTGAGGCCACTCTCTTTGGCTTCATGATGTCTGTGCTTTTGCTGTGTCCTCACATGGATTTTCCTCTGTGCCTGCAAATTCCTGGTGTCTCTCTGAGTTTCAGTTTCCTTTTCTTATAAAGATACCAGTCACATTTTATTAGAATTCATCCATATAACCCCATTTAACATTAATTATTCCTTTAGAGGCCTTATATCTAAATATCGTCACATTTTGAGGAACCAAGGATTAGTGCTTCTACATATGAATTTGGGTAGAAAATTCAGACCTTAAAAACTGTCATTATATTTTACTGTACTGTGTGAGAAAGAAATGGTACAAATTTTGAGAAAACTATACATCTGCTTGCTTTTAAGCTGTGTATAGATTTTTAGACAAAAGCTAGTCTTGAAAATTTTTCCATCACAGTTTTATGTGTACTTAAAAATCTTTCAGCAAAGGTAGATAAGTTCATAAGTAATTTCTCACTTTTGAGGTAAATTAACCATCAATGAAAATGTTAGTGATAAAGAACCTTTTTGCCAATGCAGGAGACATAAGAGATGCAGGTTCAATCCCTGAGTTGGGAAGATCCCTGAAGCAAGAAATGGCAACCCACTCCAGAATTCTTGCCTGGAGAATTCCATGGACAGAGGAGCCTGGTGGGCCACAGTCCATGGGGTTGCAGAGTTGGACAAGACTGAAGCTACTTAGTATGCATGCATGCAAAAATCTTTTAGTAAAGGAAGATAAGTTTATAAATTCTCAGTTTTGTGGTAAATTAACCTCAAAAGGTAAATTAAAAATGTCAGTCATTGAAGGAAGGGGTGTTGGCATGAACAGCTAGAACAAAAATTAGATAAGAACAAAACATTTTCCAACCTGTATGGGGAAGTTGAAGAAACGCCATTATTATTGCTCTGAATTTCAGAGATGAAAAACAGATAAAACAGCTGAAGAAGATTTAGTGATCTGTACATCTATTCAGATGCCATCTTAGGTTATAGTCATGTATTTAAAAACTCACTCAATGTTAATCTTAAATTAGCTTTTGCTAATTTAGCCAATAACTGATCAGGAGCAAGCCTCTGTTTTAAATATCAACACCTTTAAAGGTAAAAGGCACTGATATTTTAAAATTTATTGATTCTAAAGGTCTATGTATGCAGGTCAGGAAGCAACAGTTAGAACTGGACATGGAACAACAGACTGGTTCCAAATAGGAAAAGGAGTACGTCAAGGCTGCATATTGTCACCCTGCTTATTTAACTTATATGCAGAGTGCATCATGAGAAATGCTGGACTGGAAGAAACACAAGCTGGAATCAAGATTGCCGGGAGAAATATCAATAACCTCAGATATGCAGATGACACCACCCTTATGGCAGAAAGTGAAGAAGAACTAAAAAGCCTCTTGATGAAAGTGAAAGAGGAGAGTGAAAATGTTGGCTTAAAGTTCAACATTCAGAAAATGAAGATCATGGAATCTGGTCCCATCACTTCATGGGAAATAGATGGGGAAACAGTGGAAACAGTGTCAGACTTTATATTTTTGGGCTCCAAAATCACTGCTGATGGTGACTGCAGCCATGAAATTAGAAGATGCTTTCTCCTTGGAAGAAAAGTTATGTCCAACCTAGATAGCATTTTCAAAAGCAGAGACATTACTTTGCCAACTAAGGTCCGTCTAGTCAAGGCTATGGTTTTTCCTGTGGTCATGTATGGATGTGAGAGTTGGACTGTGAAGAAGGCTGAGCACTGAAGAATTGATGCTTTTGAAGTGTGGTGTTGGAGAAGACTCNAAGTTATGACCAACCTGCTGCTGCTGCTGCTAAGTCACTTCAGTCGTGTCCGATTCTGTGTGACCCCATAGACGGCAGCCCACCAGGCTCCCCCGTCTCTGGGATTTTCCAAGCAAGAACACTGGAGTGGGTTGCCATTTCCTTCTCCAATGCATGAAAGTGAAAAGTGAGAGTGAAGTCGCTCAGTTGTTTCCGACTCAGCAACCCCATGGACTGCAGCCTACCAGGCTCCTCCGTCCATAGGATTTTCCGGGCAAGAGTACTGGAGTGGGGTGCCATTGCCTCCTCCGATGACCAACCTAGACAGCATATTAAAAAGCAGAGACATTACTTTGCCAACAAAGATTCATCTAGTCAAGGTTATGGTTTTTCCAGTGGTCATGTATGGATGTGAGTGTTGGACTATAAAGAAAGCTGAGAGCCAAAGAATTGATGCTTTTGAACTGTGGTGTTGGAGAAGACTCTTGAGAGTCCTTTGAACTGCAAGGAAATCCAACCAGTCCATCCTAAAGGAGATCAGTCCTGGGATTTCTTTGGAAGGACTGATGTTGAGGCTGAAAGCTCCAATACTTTGGCCACCTGATGCAAAGAGCTGACTCATTAGAAAAGACTCTGATGCTGGGAAAGATTGAGGGCAGGAGGGGAAGGGGACGACAGAGGGTGAGATGGTTGGATGGCATCATCGACTGTATGGACATGGGTTTGGGTGGACTCCAGGAGTTGGCGATGGACAGGGAGGCCTGGCGTGCTGTGTGGTTCATGGGGTCGCAAAGAGTCAGACACAACTGAGCAACTGAACTGAATGACTGGATTCAAATTAGAATAGGAAAAAGGTTTTCCTCCCAACACCCCTGAGTGGAACATCATTGATCAGACAAGTCATAAAGCCTTTTTTTAAATGACAGAATTCAGTAGTCAAACTAAAACGTCTTCAAAATGATGAATGGGCACTCTCAGGTTGGTAAGTCATGACTGATGAACAGTGTCTTAGAAATACAGTACTTCGATATGAAAACCAGCCAAAATCTGTGTTCCTTCTAGCTGTTACTTTATAGTTGCCTTTGATTCACTTGGCCTGATTTGTGGTCTGACAGGTTCCCACAGACTGGGTTTTCTTTTCTCTTTTTTAACGTTTGTATTGGAGTAGAGTTGGTTTACAACTAGTTTCAGGCATATACCGAAGTGAATCCGTTATACATATATCCACTCTTTTTTAGATTCTTTTCCATATAGGCCATTACAGAGTATTAAGTAGAGTTACCTATGCTATACAGTAGTTCTTTATTAGCCATCTATGTTATATACAGTAGTGTATAGATAATATGTCAATCCCAATCTTCCAATTTATCCCTCCCCCCTTTACCCCCTGATAACTATAAGTTTGTTTTCTACATCAGTAACTCTATTTCTGTTTTGTAGATAAGTTCATTTGTACCTTTTTTTTTTTTTAGATTCCACGTATAATCATGTGGATAGGGCTTTCGATATGAAATTAGTTAAGTTCACCACAGTATTTTCCCTGTGGCTCTCACTTTACTTAGTCATTCTGGATGTTTCAGAGAAGAATCAATTCTAACTCCATGTTGGAACTGATTCTTTGACTTGCTTTTCATTGCTGTTGTTATTATAATCATACATAATGGCCTGCCTCAATGGCCCCTGACCTTCTGCCTGACTGTTAAACTAAAGTGTCTGTTCAGTTGATAGAGAGATAATCTGACCCTGCTGCTGCTGCTGCTAAGTCGCTTCAGTCGTGTCCGACTCTAATCTTTGACTTGCTTTTCATTGCTGTTGTTATTATAATCATACATAATGGCCTGCCTCAATGGCCCCTGACCTTCTGCCTGACTGTTAAACTAAAGTGTCTGTTCAGTTGATAGAGAGATAATCTGACCCTGCTGCTGCTGCTGCTAAGTTGCTTCAGTTGTGTCCGACTCTATGCGACCCCACAGACAGCAGCCCATTGGGCTCCACCATCCCTGGGATTCTCCAGGCAAGAACACTGGAGTGGGTTGCCAGACCCTGCCCACCTGTAAAAAGGAGATTAACACATCCCTTCCAAAGGCTGGCCAGTCCGTTCCCAGAGATGTTTTTCAAGACTGATGGCTTTTTTTACTTTACTTCCTCATCACCTCTCCTCTGTTCTGCCTCTTGACTTCAGTTCCTCAGTGCTTCTCTCTCTAGTTCTATAAAAGAAGTTGGCAACAAGACCCCGAGAAGAAGATTATTTTGAGACATTAGTCTGCCATCTTCTCAGTCAGCTGGCTTTCGGAATACAGTCATATTCCTTGCCTCAACACCTGTCTCTTAGATTCATTGGCCTGTCATGCGAGGAGCAGAGTGAGCTTGGACTCAGTAACATGAACATATAGAAATTTAAGAAATCATCCCTGTAGTCAAGGACCTTATGTTTGGGAAAAGATGAACAAACATTAAAACAAAAGAGAATCCATGGTTAAATGCTGGGACAGATATATAGGAGACTGGAGAAGAATAGAGTTTGGTGAGAGTGGTTGGGAATAGAGATATAAAATTCCCCTCAGTTTGAAGATCTGAGAGACAAATGTAAGGGGCTGTGGAGAGGGAAAAAGCAGAGATCTAGGAAATTTGTGTTGTCGCAGGTTGGGTTCTCCGGGAAGCAGACACCGTTACGGAGTTAAGAATACAGAAGACTGCTGGGAGGGTAACACCAAAGAAAGTCAAGGGAAGAAGCCAAGATCGGTCTGTGGGAGCCATCAGGCTTCGTTGTAGACTTCACCAAGTCTCTGCCAGTCCAGCTTGAGCAGGAGACTAGGCTCAGGCAGATAGCCTAGGCCCTCATACCACTGTCTGAGATGGCCATTGGCAGGGGCCACTGGAGAAGTACGGCACTTCAGCTCAGTCACTGAGGTGAAGCCTGAAAGAGTGGAAGCTGGGTGCTCTCAGCTGAACACACTCCTTGCAGCCAGGGAGCAAGTCCTGGCTTGAAGGGAAATCTGAGTGATGCCATGTCCACCCTCTGTGCCATGTGGATCTTGTTTCTCCACCTGTACTCAGGGAACAGCTTCTTCAGGGCTCACTGGGCCACTCTTCCTGAAAAGAAACTTAGAGGAGGGAAGTTAATGAAGTGAAGGGCTTCCCTAGTGGCACAGATGGTAAAGAATCTGCCTGCAGTGCAGGAGACCTGGGATTGATCCCTGAGTTGGGAATCTCCCCTGGAAAAGGGCTTGGGCCCACTCCAGTGTTCTCGCTTGGAGAATTCAAGGATGGAGCAGCTTGGCGGGCTACAGTCCATAGGGATGCAAAGAGTCAGACAGGACTGAAGTGGCTGAGCACACACAATAGCTTCTGCCTCTGCAGCTGGTTGTAGAAACTGCAACTGGTCCTCATCATTTCCCTCCACCACTATCCATTTCTTTTTCTTTTTACTTATTTTATTGAATATAGTTGATTTACAATATTGTGTTAGTTTTAGGTGTACAGCAAAGTGATTTGGTTATACATATGTATATATCTATATTCTTTTTTGATTCAGTTATTATTTATTACAAGATATTAAATATAGTTTCCTGTGCTGTGCAGTAAATCCTTGTTGTTTATTTTATATATAGTAGTGTATATCTGTTAATCTTGTACCCTCCATTTATCCCTCCCTCCCTTCCGCGTGGGTAACCCTAAGTTTATTTTCTATGTGAGTCTGTTTCTGTTTTGTAAGTAAGATCTTTTGTAGTCTTTTTTAGATTCCACATGTAAGTGATATTATACAATATTTGTCTTTCTCTGACTTAGTATGATGATGTCTAGGTCCATTCGTGTTGCTGCAAATGGATTTATTTCATTTTTTTACGGTTAATATTCCATTGTATGTATGACATCTACTTTATCCATTCATTTGTTGATGACACTTAGGTTGCTTCTGTGTCTTAGCTATTGTAAGTAGTGCTGCTAAGAACATTGGGGTACATGTATCTTTTCAAATTAGAACTTTCATCTTTTCCAGATATATGCCCAGGAGTGGAATAGTTTGACCATATGGTAGTTCAATTTTTAGTTTTCTAAGAAACCTCCATTACTGTTTTCCATAGTAGCTGCAACCAATTTATTTAATACATTCCCATCAACAGTGTAGGAGGGTTCCCTTTTCTCCATACCCTGCCCAGCATTTGTAGACTTTTTGATGACTATCCATTTCCAGTTCCCCTCACCCTAGGTGAGGTGAGTCTCAAGAGTCCACCAGGGTGGGTACCCCAAACCTTCATTCCTAAGAGGTCCGAACACCTTCACAGAACACTGTTGCTGCTCTTTTCTTGTCCATTCTCAGTCACAGTTGGGCAAAAGGTACCAAATGACACCCAAATAGGTCTCTGGAGTGCCCGCATATTCCTCCCTCCCCCTTCTAACAGCAGCCCTATTTCCTCCTGCTGACCGTGTCAAGGTATCCCTGATAAGACCGTTGTTTCTTATCTTACTTCTGGTCTCTGACCATCAGGAGGTCAAAGTGTCTGGTGGCAGCCATAATGTGCAATTCAGTGGGACATTTGCTGTATTTTCAGGCAAGAATGTGCCCCTTTTGGGACCAAGACCTCTAATTTTGCAGAGCCCGGATTTGTGAGGAACAGTGGAAGACCAGTGGGTTTGTAGGAGACCCACACTTAACACCCCCAAAATATCTCCTTAGTATTAGGATCATTTCCAGCTGAGTATAATTAAGATCCAAAAGACTCAGGAAGAAACTCTGACCTTCCCACAACTGCCTAAAAAAATTTCAATTGAGGGTACGTTCTGGAATAGGGCTATCACCAGAGGTACCTATAAAGAATACAGGCTGTGGCTGGTGGGGGAACTCTAAACAGGGCCTAGAGATCAGAGTCCATTCTGTGACCCCTTGTCTCTGTGTGACCCAGCAAACATTTATTTACCAAATATTTGTTTTTCCATCTCTATGTGAATTGCCTTCCTCCCCTTTGAAGTTCCAAACCACCACCCTCAACATCCTCTTTTATCTTAAGCTAAAGATGGTATTTGAGGTGAGGGATTCAGCTATTTGGAGGAGGTACTTAGTTTTCCCAAGTCTCTTTCAAGGTGTCTTCCACATATGCATGCGTGCTAAGTCACTCAGTCGTGTCCCACTCTGTGTGACCCCATGGACTGCAGCCCAGCAGGCTCCTCTGTCCGTGGGATTCTCCAGGCAAGAATACTGGAAGTGGTTGCTGTACCTTCCTCCAAGGGATCTTCCCAATCCAGGGATCGAACCTGAGTCTCTTATGTCTCTTGCATTGGCAGGCATGTCCTTTACCAGTAGCACTACCTGAGAAGCCTGAATCCAACATATCCATGTTATTAAACTTTGCTTAATTTTCTTGGGGGTTCCATAATGGTCCAGTGGTTAAGATTTTGCCTTCCAGTGCAGGGGATGTGGGTTCAATCCCTGGTCCAGAAGCTAAGATCCCATATCTCTCGTAGCCAATAAATGAAAATGTAAAAAGAGAAGCTATATTATAACAAATTCAACAAAGACTTAAAACAAGCAAAAGTTCAGTCAGTTCAGTTCAGTCCATCGGTCATGTTCCACTCTTTGCAGCCCCACGGACTGCAGCACACCAGGCCTCATTGTCCATCACCAACTCCCAGAGTTTACTCAAACTCATGTTCATTGAGTGGGTGATGTCATCCAATCATCTCATCCTCTGTTGTCCCCTTCTCCTCCTGCCCTCAATCTTTCCCAGCATCACGGTCTTTTCAAATGAGTCAGCTCTTCGCATTAGGTGGCCAAAGTATTGTAGTTTCAGCTTCAACATCAGTCCTTCCAATGAACATTCAGGACTGATCTCTTTTAGGATGGACTGGTTGCAATCTAAGGGACTCTCAAGAGTTTTCTCCAACACCACAGTTCAAAAGCATCAATTCTTTGGTGCTCAGCTTTCTTTATAGTCCAACTCTCACATTCATACATAACTACTGGAAAAACCATAACTTGACTAGATAGACCTTTGTTGGAAAAGTAACGTCTCTGCTTTTTAATATGCTGTCTAGGTTGGTCATAACTTTTCTTCCATGGAGCAAGCACCTTTTAATTTCATGGCTGCAGTGATTTTGGAGCTCCCCAAAATAAAGTCTGCCACTGTTTCCACTGTTTCCCCATCTGTTTGCCATGAAGTGATGGGACCAGATGCCATGATCTTCGTTTTCTGAATGTTGAGCCTAAGGCAACTTTTTCACTCGCCTCCTTCACTTTCATCAAGAGGCTCTTTAGTTCTTCACTTTCTGCCATAAGGGTGGTGTCATCTGCATATCTGAGGTTATTGATATTTCTCCCCGCAATCTTGATTCCAGCTTGTGCTTCCTCCAGCCCAGCATTTCTCATGATGTACTCTGCATAGAAATTAAATAAACAGGGTGACAATATACAGCCTTGACGGACTCCTTTTCCTATTTGGAACCAGTCTGTTGTTCCATGTTCAGTTCTAACTGTTGCTTCCAGACCTGCATACAGATTTCTCAAGAGGCAGGTCAGGTGGTCTGGGATTCCCATCTCTTTCAGAACTTTCCACAGTTGAATGTGATGCACACAATCAAAGGCTTTGGCATAGTCAATAAAGCAGAGATAGATGTTTTTCTGGAACTCTCTTGCTTTCTCAATGATCCAGCGGATGTTGGCAATTTGGTCTCTGGTTCCTTTGCCTTTTATAAAACCAGCTTGAACATCTGGAAGTTCACGGTTCACGTATTGCTGAAGCCTGGCTTGGAGAATTTTGAGCATTACTTTAATAGCCTGTGAGAAGAGTGCAATTGTGCGGTAGTTTGAGCATTCTTTGGCATTGCCTTTCTTTGGGATTGGAATGAAAACTGACCTTTTCCAGTCCTGTGGCCACTGCTGAGGTTTCCAAATTTGTTGGCATATTGAGTGCAGCACTTTCACAGCATGATTTTCAGGATTTGAAATAGCTCAACTGGAATTCCATCACCTCCACTAGCTTTGTTCATAGTGATGCTTCCTAAGGCCCACTTGACTTCACATTCCAGGATGTCTGGCTCTAGGTGAGTGATCACACCATCGTGATTATCTGGGTCATGAAGATCCCTTTTGTACAGTTCCTCTGTGTATTCTTGCCACCTCTTCTTAATATCTTCTGCTTCTGTTAGTTCCATACCATTTCTGTCCTTTATTGAGCCCATCTTTGTATGAAATGTTTCCTGATATCTCTAATTTTCTTGAAGAGATCTCTAGTCTTTCCCATTCTATTGTTTTCCTCTATTTCTTTGCATTGATGACTGAGGAAGGCTTTCTTATCTCTCCTTGCTATTCTTTGGAACTNCATTTCTGTCCTTTATTGAGCCCATCTTTGTATGAAATGTTTCCTGATATCTCTAATTTTCTTGAAGAGATCTCTAGTCTTTCCCATTCTATTGTTTTCCTCTATTTCTTTGCATTGATGACTGAGGAAGGCTTTCTTATCTCTCCTTGCTATTCTTTGGAACTCTGCATTCAAATGGGTATATCTTTCCTTTTCTCCTTTGCTTTTCACCTCTCTTCTTTTCACAGCTATTTGTAAGGCCTCCTCAGAATGCCATTTTGCTTTTTTGCATTTCTTTTTCTTGGAGATGGTCTCGTTCCCTGTCTCTTATACAATCATGAACCTCTGTGCATAGTTCTTCAGGCACTCTATCAGATCTAGTCCCTTAAATCTGTTTCTCACTTCCACTATATAATGTAAGGGATTTGATTTAGGTCATACCTGAATGGTCTAGTGGTTTTCCCTACTTTCTTCAATTTAAGTCTGAATTTGGCAATAAGGAGTTCATGATCTGAGCCACAGTCAGCTCCCAGTCTTGTTTTTGCTGACCGTATACAGCTTCTCCATCTTTGGCTGCAAAGAATATAATCAATCTGCTTTTGGTGTTGACCTTCAGATGATGTCCATGTGTAGAGTCTTTTTTGTGTTGTTGGAAGAGGGTGTTTGCTATGACCAGTGTGTTCTCTTGGCAAAACTCTATTAGCCTTTGCCCTGCTTCATTCTGTACTCCAAGGCCAAATTTGCCTGTTACTCCAAATATATATATATATATATATATATAAATATTTGCTTAATTTTCTCATGAATTTGTCTCATGTCAGTTTAATTATTAGACCAACCAGAAGAACCCAGAAGGGGAGAGAAAAGTTTCTTCCTCCCCAGTGGGTCACTGGGATGATACTAACTGGTGTTACACTTCCACCCATTATGAAAGATACAAGTATTCTTTCTACAGTGGACACAGCACTGTGCTACGTTATCTGATCGAAGAGGTATCCTCTGATGTCCTGGAGGAAATGTCATCATGATATGGTGCAGAGCTCTGTGGGGCTCCTGAGCGCAAGGTCTTTAAGCCCCCATTTCTTTGATTATAGGGAAACAGCCTTCAGTCAGCCTCCATGACCTTCCCTGAGCTCCAATAGGCAGATTCAAGCCATTGTTAATTAGGGAAGGAAGGGAATGGGAGATCAGGGAGAAATAAACAGTCAAGACCAGCCTTGGAGCAAAGTCCTATTTCTCCATCAAAGGATACACACAACAATATCTTTAAGCTATTTTGCCAATACGGAAACCCCCTCCAGGTGGGAGAAGTTAGTGATTCATGATAGTATGCTGCCCACAAGCATATAGACTCAGACTAGTCGGACCTGAAGGTTGACAATGTGGACTCACTCCTACTTACCTCACCACCAACTCATCAGAAGAAAGTCTACCAGCTGATCATACCCTCTGTGAACAATTGCTAGAAAACTTGTCACTATCTTCCCCGAGTTGGGACACTTGTTCTTGAGGGCATTAATTCCTCTTTGCCTGGCAAAGCAATAAAGCTATCCTTTTCTGCATCACCCCAAACTTTGTCTCCAAGATGTGATTCAGCACCAGTGTGCCAAGCACCTAAGCTTTTGGCATTAATCACTGCAATGTATCACCTCCATGATGGAGCTTCTGCTGTGTCTCTAACTGGCTATTCCAATATTTCATGTATATCCAGCTGCTTTGAGGTTACGTAGCGATGTGGCCCGCAGATCCCGTGTTCATGGGCCCCTCCTTCTACTTTCTGTGATGGAAAGAGTTTTCTGGTCAGATACTGTGTTATGTGGAATTACATGTCTGTGGATTAAGCACCCGGAGAATGGCGCTACTGAGGTCCTGCAGGCAGGAAAGGCAACCCCCATACTTGGAATCAGTGTCTGCTCCTGAGAGAGCAAACCGCTGGCCCTTCCAGGAAAAAAGAGTTCACAGAGCAGTCAACTGGTCACCAAGTATCCTGTTGGTTTCCTTAAGGAGTAGAATTTAGCCTCAGTCTATCGGATTAGACATCTAGAAGTGGCAGTAGTTATATTTGGTACACATCATTCAGCAGTGGTGGGAGAGTGGCTCTGACAAAGCCTGGCTGCGTCAGCTGGCCAAGTTATTTTGTCTACTTGGCACATCTTTTGGAATAGGTATTTACAAATGGGCTTAACATGGGATACGAACAACTTCCCATGTTGCGCCCACTCCTTTACATCCATCCACAAGTCTCTACACCAGCTTTTCTTGTCTCTCAATTTACAGTCTTTTTCTCTCAGGTCCTCCACCCACCAGCCAGGCCACACATCACTGTCCATGAGTCCACACTTGTTCAAACCATAGGCCATTGTCCTTACACACAACTCAGATGGCCAGGTGCACATCTCATGCTTCCTCCTATTGGAGAGATTTTCTGTCACCACCGTCTTTCAAGGGCCCTGCTGAGGGAGACTGTAACGTAGCTGCCTCCCATGGTCAGCTTGTATCCTCATGCATACTCCCAGCTTGTAATTTTTCTTCTTTCTTTATTGGTTATATGGGAGCCCCCTCATATGGCCATAGGTAAAAGCTGGTGTATCTGGGGTGGGGGGTTGCTGGTGCAAGTGTAATGAGTGATATAGAGATCTGGTCTACTTGTTCATACAGCTTCCTTGGAGGTGGAAGTGTTAGTCGCTAAGTCGTGTCCGACTCTTCATGACCCCCTGGACTATCACCTGACAGGCTCCTCTGGCCATAGGATTTTCCAGTCAAGAATACTGGAGTGGGCTGCCATTCCCTCCTCCAGGGGATCTTCCTGACCCAGGGATCAAATCCAGGTCTCCTGCATTGTGGGCAGATTGTTTACCATCTGAGCCACCTGGGACAGCTTCCTTGTACCCCCTTAAATCCTATATCCTGAGAGAGTGCTCCTTTGTCATTAAAGTCTGTGCTGCTAAGTCGCTTCAGTCGTGTCCGACTCTGTGCAACCCCATAGACGGCAGCCCACCAGGCTCCCCTGTCCCTGGGATTCTCCAGGCAAGTACACTGGAGTGGGTTGCCATTTCCTTCTCCAATGCATGAAAGTGAAAAGCATTAAAGTCTGAATACAGTTTAATATTCCAGCTTACTTGATGGAGGTGATTTTTCAGATTGGTCGGGTTAGAAATCAAAATACATCACTCATTTTAGAGGATTGATAAGGAGAGGAGAGGGGAGGAGAGGAATTATTTGGGTAGCCAGAGAGATTTTTTTTTTGACTGAACTCAGTCCTCATTGCTTCTCACAGGCTTTCTCTAGTTGCAGTGAGTGGGGGATACTCTCTAGTTGTGGTGTGTGGGCTTCTTATCACAGGGGCTTCTCTATCATTGCAGAGCACAGGCTCTAGGTGTGCAGACTAGAAGCTGTGGTGTATAGGCTGGCTTAGTTGCCCCAAGGCACATGGAATCTTCCTGGACCAGGGATCAAACCTGTGTCCCCTGCATTGGCAGGCAGATTCCTAACCACTGGACCACCAGGGAAATCCCTACAGAGACTTTTTGTTTGCTTGCCTACTTATTGCTGTTATTTTACTGGCAGACCTGAGGCGAGTGTGAAAATTTCAAAGAAATACATCTGGGGAGGGAGCAAAGCTACAGTTGCTCTGACGTGTTAGCAAGAAGTCAGGCTACGTGATTCAGTTGAACCACCAATCGGGGAGGGAAGCAAAACATACTCAAGGCAGTGATGAGTCAGCTATGCCAAGTCATAGAAATGTAAAGTACATAAGCCTTGGAGGGTTGAGTCACATGCCGTGTTCAAAGTCCACGGCAAACAGGTGCTCTCCAGGAGATACGGGAGTCAGAGAAGGCATTAGTCAGCCAGACAGGGGAGGGCAGAGGTGGGGAGCAGGCAGAAGGGATTTCCCTAGGTTGAAACTGCAGCAGCAAGGCTCCCTCCGAGGAAAAGACCTGGGAAGGGATGGAGCTGGCATAAACAGGTGGAGGGGCTGACTTCAGAGTAAGAAGGGTCATTTCTCTCTCTGAGAATGAATTTCTAGGCTTTGCTCTGGTGGTGTTAAAATCAGGAACATTAGCCTGCAAATCTTGTTAACACTGGTTTGAAAGCACAGGAAACAGGCATTTAGACATGGGCCTGATGTGACCGCCAGAGAGTCCCCAGGGAGTCTCACCTCCTGATATTTGCACCCTCCCACACGCTATAGGACCCATCGGCATAATTCATCAGTGGGCTAGGAAAGTAATGACAGTGTGAGTTTCAAAGCTAGGTCATAAAAAGCACTGTGACTTCCTGATTCACTCTTATCACTTGCTGTGGGGAAGCCAGTTGATATGTCATGAGGACCCTCAAGCAGCCCTGTGGAGAGGTCCACACAACAGGGAACAAAGGCCTCCTGTCCACAGCTAAGCAGCCCTATGGGAAGGCCCACACGACAGGGAACAAAGGCCTCCTGTCCACAGCCAGCACTAACTTGCCAGGCATATGGATAAGCCCCATAGAATGGGACCCTTCAACTACAGCCAAGCAGTCCAATAACTAGAGCCCCTAACTAACAGCTTGGTTTGAACCTGAGGGAACACTGAGCCAGAACCACCCAGCTAAGTTACTCCGCAGTACAGGAGCTACTCAGTAACTATGGGAGATAAGAATATTGATTGCTTTAAGCTATTAAGTTTGGGGGGAAATTGTTATGCAGCCATGGATAATTAATATAATATACCCAAACACACGAAGTAACAAAGGTCCCAAACAGAAAGCAATGTGAACTGTGGAAGGCACCTGGGGCGATCTTCAGATCCAGAGGAAGAATCAAAGAACAGATTAGTGAAGAGCAGATGACAGGGAGTGGGAATAACAGCAGGTTATCAGGTTGTGTGTGGCTGGGAAGAGACAACTGGGAACTCGTGGTTTGTAATTACACGCTATGGAAGGTCAAGGCAGGACTGGGCGAGGCAGAGTGACAGTCCAACAGGCTGTGTGTGGGTGGCCTTTCACAGCTTGGGCCTCTTCCTTGAGTACTAATCCACTTGGGATAAAATAGGACTGGAGCAGTACCCCAAACCCTATGGTATTGGGTGGGATGTTGATAAGACCACCAGGCCCTAAGCATTTGCTGTGTTAAGTGCCTTAATGAATATGACATAGTCGTACTGTAGAATATTATTCAGCCGTCAAAAGGAATGGTCTATAGTATGCCCTGTAATGTGATTGAGACTGGAAAACATTACTCTAAGTGACAGAAGCCAAAGATAAAGGGTCACACGCTGTATGATTCCATTCATATGAAATGTCCACAGAGTCAGAAAATAGATTAATTTTGGGGGGAAATTGTTATGCAGCCATGGATAATTAATATAATATACCCAAACACACGAAGTAACAAAGGTCCCAAACAGAAAGCAATGTGAACTGTGGAAGGCACCTGGGGCGATCTTCAGATCCAGAGGAAGAATCAAAGAACAGATTAGTGAAGAGCAGATGACAGGGAGTGGGAATAACAGCAGGTTATCAGGTTGTGTGTGGCTGGGAAGAGACAACTGGGAACTCGTGGTTTGTAATTACACGCTATGGAAGGTCAAGGCAGGACTGGGCGAGGCAGAGTGACAGTCCAACAGGCTGTGTGTGGGTGGCCTTTCACAGCTTGGGCCTCTTCCTTGAGTACTAATCCACTTGGGATAAAATAGGACTGGAGCAGTACCCCAAACCCTATGGTATTGGGTGGGATGTTGATAAGACCACCAGGCCCTAAGCATTTGCTGTGTTAAGTGCCTTAATGAATATGACATAGTCGTACTGTAGAATATTATTCAGCCGTCAAAAGGAATGGTCTATAGTATGCCCTGTAATGTGATTGAGACTGGAAAACATTACTCTAAGTGACAGAAGCCAAAGATAAAGGGTCACACGCTGTATGATTCCATTCATATGAAATGTCCACAGAGTCAGAAAATAGATTAATGGTTGCCAGGGACATAAGATAAGAGTGAATGTAGAGGGACCATTAATGGGTACAGGGGCATTTCTCTCAGAGGTAATGAAAATATTCTAAATCAGATAATAGCGATGTACATTCTTGCAAACATACCAAAACACCATTAAATTGTACACTTAAAAATAGTGAATTTTATGGCATGAAAATTATATTCCAATAAAATACTATGAAGATGGAGGCATATATAAAAGCACTGACCATGAACCAGAAATGGAACAACAGACTGGTTCCAAATTGGGGAAGAAGTACATCAAGGCTGTATATTGTCACCCTGCTTATTTAACTTATATGCAGAGTACATCATTTACGCCAGGCTGGATGAAGCACAAAGTGGAATCAAGATTGCCAGGAGAAATATTAATAACCTCAGATATGCAGATGACACCACCCTCATGGCAGAAAGTGAAGAACTAAAGAGCCTCATGGTGAAAGTGAAAGAGGAGAGTGAAAAAGTTGGCTTAAAGCTCAACATTCAGAAAACGAAGATCATGGCATCCGGTCCCATCACTTCATGGCAAATAGATGTGGAAACAGTTGCAGATTTTATTTGGGGGGGCTCTAAAATTACTACAGATGGTGATTGCAGCCATGAAATTAAAAGATGCTTGCTCTTTGGAAGAAAAGTTATGATCAACCTAGACAGCATATTAAAAAGCAGAGACATTACTTTGCCAACAAAGGTTCGTCTAGTCAAAGCTATGGTTTTTCCTGTGGTCATGTATGGATGGGAGAGTTGGACTATTAAGAAAGCTGAGTGCCGAAGAATTGATGCTTTTGAACTGTGGTGTTTGAGAAGACTCTTGAGAGTCCCTTGGACTGCAAGGAGATCCAACCAGTCCGTCCTAAAGGATATCAGTCCTGAATATTCATTGGAAGGACTGATGTTGAAGCTGAAACTCCAATACTTTGGCCACCTGATACGAAGAACTGACTCATTTGAAAAGACCCTGATGCTGGGAAAGATTGAAGGCGGGAGAAGGGGGCGACAGAGGGTGAGGTAGTTGGTAGGCATAACCAACTCGATGGACATGAGTTTGAGCAAGCTCCGGGAGTTGGTGATGGACAGGGAGGCCTGGCGTGCTGCAGTCCACGGGGTCGAAAGAGTCGGACACAACTGAGCGACTGAACTGAACTGTGTGCCCAGCATTATTCTAAATGCTTTCTGTGTGTAGTTTAGCTTTCACAACCAATGGACCTAGGAGGTAAGAACTATTAATATTATTATGACTTTCGATTTACGAGTGAGAAAACGGAAGCCCAGAGAGGTTAAGTGATTTGCCCAGGTCACACAGCTAAAGTAAGTGCTGGAGCCAAGAGCTGAATGGAGGCAGTCTACCTCCTGTCTAACTTCACCATTACGTCGCCTTTCTCAGTGAAATTTAAGCAAATCTGCAAGGCGGGTTTCAGTGTAGTGTCTCTATCTACAGAGGATAAAATCCAGAGAGGTTAAGTGAGCCGCTCCAGGCCCCACAGGTAGGAAGCAGGGACGGCAATGTTCAATTTTCTGACTTCAGAGCACGAGAGCCTGTGTTACCCCAACTTCTTGCTGGAAGCTGCCTTCAGCACTAGGCGCTAAGTTGCGTTAGTCGTGTCTGACTCTTTGCGACCCCCTGGACTGTAGCCTGCCCCCCTCCTATGCCCATGGGATTCTCCAGGCAAGAACACTGGAGTGGGTTGCCATTTCCTTCTCCAGAGGATCTTCCTGACCCAGGGATCGAACCCACGTCTCCTGTGTCTCCTGCATTGGCAGGTGGATTCTTTACCCCCAGCGCCGCCTGGGAAGGCCAGCCCTCAGCACTAGGGAGTGAACTAAAATGGACCATCTGAGGAGGACCCCACACCTCAGCAGCTGGCCAACTCAAGAAGTGCCTTCTCTAAGGCTCATGGAACTGCAATACCTGGTAGTTTTCCTTTGTACATGTGATGATGTCTATACTGCTTTCTGATTTTCCAGTTATCTCTTCACCAAATAACAATTACATTAGCAATTGGAAGCTGAAAATCAGCTTGCTCAGTATCCTCATAGAGACTTAGTTTTAACTAGTATAAATCCAAGTTACCTTTTATATTGAAATAAATATTGATTCTTATGTCTTTAATTTATTTCAGTTAAAAATTTGGCCATACAGAAAATTTGGGGAGTTTTCAAATGTCTTTTTTATTTTTGGATTGTGGAAAATTTCTGTATAAAAATAGAATAGTATAATAAACACTCATTACTCATCTCCCAGCTTCAACAATCATCACCTATAGATTTAATAAAAAGAGATTTAATAAATAAAAAATATTTATTTATTTGTTTGGCTGTGCTGGGTCTTAGTTGAGGCATTTTGGATCTAGTTTCCTGACCAGGGGTCAAATCTGGGTCCCCTGCATTAGGAGTGGGGAGTCTTAGCCACCGGACCACCAGGGAAGTCCCACCTATAGATTTCTTATAACTAGTTCTCCAGTTTATTAGTAGCTCAGCCATGATTACATTATCCTTTAGTACTAGTTAAATAAATCACTTTTTAAAAGGCAAAATGTTAGTAAGTGTTAATAGGTGGTTATACATTTATAGATAATTTATACTTTCTTCATTTTAATTCTTAGCATCTTCCAAAGTTTCCATGGTGAATATGTAGTACTTTTGTGATAAGGAAAAATGTTACTTTTTACAAGTCCTCAGAAATTGCTGCTCTATTGCAATAAAGTTGCAAATTCCAACTTTGCCTCTTACCCATGCAACCAGTTTTCAGCACAACACCCTAGACTCTTAGAGCTATATCTGGGAATAACAGATTCTTCTCAACTACACTCAACTGCCATATTCTGACCTTCATAATTACAGGCAGAAGAAAGACAGAACACTGTACTCAGTCATGTCCAACCTTTTGTGACCCCATGCAGCCTGCAGAAGGTGGGCCCCAGGTAGCCCACTAGCCTCCATCCAAGGGATTTTTCGGGCCAGAACACTGGAGTGGGTAGCCATGTCCTTCTCCAGGGGATCTTCCCAACCCAGGGATCAACCCAGGTCTCCGGCATTGCAGGCAGATTCTTTACCAACTGAGCCACCAGGGAAGCCCTCATAATTACAGCTACAGTTCAAACAGCCCCTAAAGGAATTTACAGGTTGAAAGCAGTATCACAGACTGCTGGGGATCCTCTCAATGGATTTAGCAAAATCAACAGGGTTGTTTACAGTGTAATCAGCAACACTGCCCTTAGATCTTGGTGAGCAGAGCCCCTGCCCTGGACTCCGTGCCCTGACTGCACCCTGCCCTGGGTGTGAAGAGGCCATGCTTGCAGCTGAGGGGTTCCTGCAGCCCTCTCATCATGCTATGGTGTCCAATCATCTGCCCATAACACCCCAAGCCTGTTTCCACACCTGAGAAAGTCTCCTCCCTTTAGGTCTGTTAGGATGGTTGCTCATAAGAGAATGGGTGATTACGTTTGCACTGCTGGGCAGGGTGTCCACCCACGTGCACAGAGCCCCTGGTGGTGCAGGATGGAGCCTGGGCTGAGAAGAGAAGGACCGAGTGATGGTTGGAGCGAGCTCTCTCCATGCTGTCACCTCCCTCTATAGGATTCCAGGAAGTCTGAGAATTCTAAATTGGAACATGACCCTGTTCATCATTGTGTATCTGTCAAGGTAGGAGGATAAAACATTTCAACAGTTTGCTGGGATGATTTAAAATTTTTCAGTATTTAGACATATGGTATGTGGACCTCTGTATGGCTTCATTTTTATGAAATGTCCAGAATAGGCAAATCCACAGAGAGAGATGGGTCAGTGGTTGCCAAAGGCTGGGGGAAGAAGGGGAAACTATGCATATGCCTATTGATGTGTCTTTATCCATGTCTGTGTGTATCTGCCATGCTTAGTGTGGAGAAGGAAATGGCAGCCCACTCCAGTCTTCTTGCCTGGAGAATCCCAGGGACGGGGGAGCCTGGTGGGCTGCCATCTGTGGGGTCGCAGAGTCGGACACAACTGAAGCAACTTAGCATGCATACATGCATTGGAGAAGGAAATGGCAACCCACTCCAGTGTTCTTGCCTGGAGAATCCCAGGGACGGGGGAGCCTGGTGGGCTGCCGTCTGCGGGGTCGCACAGAGTCAGACACGACTGACTTGACTTAGCAGCAGCACCCGTGCTTAGTCACTCAGTCGTTTCCGACTCTTTGCAACACCATGGACTATAGTCTGCCAGCTTCCTCTGTCCATGGGGATTCTCCAGGCAACTATACTGGAGTGGGTTGCCAAGCCCTCCTCCAGGGGATCTTCCCAAACCAGGGATCGAATCCAGGTCTCCCACCTTGCAGGTGGATTCTTTACCATCTGAGCCACCAGGGAAGCCCATGAATACTGGAATGGGTAGCCTATCCCTTCTCCAGGGGAATCTTCCTGATCAAGGAATCGAACCGGGGTCTCCTGCATTGCAGGTGGATTCTTAACCAGGTGAGTTACCAGGGAAGCCCCATTTGTGTGTATACAAAGCTGTATATATCAAGGAATGTAGACAAGTAGACACTCATTTACTCTACAAGTGTTTGGGGATGGGATGGGGGGGCGGGGCAAGAACTAGAGAACAAGGAGGATGAAGAAGAATCTAGGAAATCATACCTTCCTTCTGTGAGCTTATGGTACACCTGAGTCTGTATATAGGCTAGTTATTCAGGGGGGTATGTAATGTAATTCAACTATAACACAACAGTCTATACACGGGAGAATTACTTCACTTCTCCAGATGTTAGTTCCTTAGTCTGTTAATTCCGAGGGTTGGACTAGATGTCCTTTAAAGGTCTCTTCCAGCTCTAATATTCCATGATTTAGTGATTTGAGATTACCGTTCCAGCTGTGTTTACTGGATTTGTTCCCAGTGAATTTGAGGTTCTTGCTTCATCATCAAAGAATTTGGAGACGAAGTGATAGGTAAGAAGTGGATATATTTAGAGAGAAACACACTCCACAGACAGAGTATGGGCACCTCAGAAGGTGCAAGAGAGCTTCGATATATGGCATGGTTAGTTTTTATGAGTTGGATAATTTTATAGGTTAATGAGTGGGAGGTTTATTTCAGTTATTTTGGGGGAGGGACAGGGACTTCCTGGAACTGGGTTACCACCCACTTTTTGATCAGCCTCAGAACTGTCATGGCGCTAGTGGGTGTGTCATTTAGCTTATGTTAATACTAGAGTAGGACACAACTCAGCAACTAAACAGCAACAGCAGCGTATTACAAGGAGGAAATTATGAGGCTCAAAGGTCCACTGGACGTCGACTGTTCCATCATCTTGGATCCAGTTGGTTCTAACCAGACTTTGTCATGTCCTATGGCTATATCATTCTCTTAAAGGCTGTGCCCTGCCCCCTTCTCTCCTGTTTCAGGTTCAGGAGTAAGATAAATTAAGTCACCCAAACAACACATATTATAGTTTCTTTCTGTGTGTGGGTGTCATAAGACACAGCAACAAGGCCAAGTAAGAATCATGGGATTGAGAAATCATAAAACATGTCATGAGCCACTTGTGTAAGAAGTTCAAATCACTTAGCTTATTGCACTCAATATACTCAAATTCAGTTCAGTTCAGTTCAGTCGCTCAGTCATGTCCGACTCTTTGCGACCCCATGAATTGCGGCACGCCAGGCCTCCCTGTTCATCACCAACTCCCGGAGTTCACTCAGACTCACATCCATCGAGTCAGTGATGCCAACCAGCCATCTCATCCTCGGTCGTCCCCTTCTCCTCCTGCCCACAATCCCTCCCAGCATCAGAGTCTTTTCCAATGAGTCAACTCTTCTCATGAGGTGGCCAGAGTACTGGAGTTTCAGCTTTAGCATCAT
>SJYT01033994.1:0-53529 GCA_006410635.1 Cephalophus harveyi
AAGGATACTAACTAGGTGTGTGACCTTTACTTTTCTTAATCAGTCTGTTTTGGTTTTCTCACCTGTAAAATTTTAGATAATAATACTGACCTCATAGATTTGTTGTAAGAATGAAGTGAGAAAAAGGTACGTAAGGCACTTGGTATAGTACATAATAAACTGTATATAGAACAGTTATCATTTCCAAATGAGAATTATTCCTGATGGATTCGGAAATAAAGCAGACAGCTCTCATCTGAATAAAATCTTCAAGATGGTTAGTGAACTACTAGCCAGATGCTATCTTTCCTCTTTTCCAGATATCTGGAAACCTCAAAAGTGTCTTTTGCAAAGCACCAAAGAGCAGGACAAACAAGGCAAAAGAGTCAGATATTCTACCAGACAACTCCAGCCCTAGAGAAGAGTATAGGGAAAGCATGGCAAAACCAGCGTATAAGATGTAGCTTTCAAAGGTGGGGCAGATTCACTCAACAAAATAGTTCTAGGACACATGTCAGGCGCAGTTCCAAGCTGAGAATGCAGCACAGAACAAAACAGACAAAAGCTTTTCCCTTGTGGGGTTCATACTCTAGTGCAGGGAAGTACACAATAAACAATTCAATTAATAAAATATACAATATGTCTGATAGTGAAATGTGCTTTGAGAAAAATCAAGCAAAAAATGGGAATAGGGACTTCCCTAAGGAACCAGTGGTTAGGACTCTGCACTTGCACTGCTGAGGGAGAACTAAGATCCCACAAGCCTCACAGTGTGGCAAAATTAAAAAAAAAAAAAATGTGGCACTACAAAAAATAGGAATAAGCAGGGTAGATAATAGTTAGTCATGGTAAAGCAGAAACATCTATGCATTACCCCCTCAATATCATCTCCCTTTGCCCTAAATCCACACGTGAAAGGTGACCACTTCTTTAATTAATACTCAGCAAATATTTTCTGAAGAAAGGATATGCCTCAAGAGGAAACCAAAATCTTTGAAAATAAAGCAACCTTTACACACCTATTTCAACTGGGTAGAATTAGTATCTGGCACATTTAAACACTCAATAAATCATTGTTGCAGAAATCAGTGGCTCAGCAAATAAGTGGAAGGATTATCACCTTTCAGGAAGGATGATTCCAGCTCCATCCACAGAGCCAGGCTGCTCTCTATAATGATCACAACCTCCATAATAAACAACAAAAACATGAGCCTAGTTGCTCACTAATCCTTGGTATTCTCCCAAGCACTTTATATGGATTATCTCCTTGGAACCTTTCAACAATACTGGAAATTCAGGGGAGGAATTGCCCAGTACAGGCCTGTGGATACCATCTCTGTTGAGTAGTGTCCTTCCTGTTGAGAAGTACAAATCCTTCTCAGTCAATAACTCAGGTCCTAAGTAGACTTCAGAGCAATGATTATGATTATCAATCAATAAGGATTATCAAATTATCAAACACAGGTATTCCCATTTTCCAACCCAGCTGCCAGTGTCTTCTCAGCAAATCACTGTTTCTGATAACCATCCAGTCCAGACTAGAACTTTTTAATGTCTTTTCTCTTTCAGTCATTCTACTAGTGTTATCCAGCCGTCACTATATACAAAGCTTGAGACACAGTCAGAGGTCCCTGCCCTCCAGGAATCTACAATCAGATCCTGAAAGAAGGCTCAACCCCATAGAGCAGTGGTCCCCAACCTCCAGGATCTAATGCCTGAAGATGTGAGGTGGAGCTGATGTAATAGTAATAGAAATAAAGTACACAATAAATGTAATGCACTGAATCACCCCAAAACCACTCCCCCCACCTGCAGTCAGAGGAAACCAGTTCCTGGTATCAAAAAATTGGGGGCCACTGCTTTAGTAGAATGAAACAAAGCAAAGCAATGTGTTTGCCCTGGGGTGCATACAACAGGTGTAAGAGGGGACTGAAGACTTTGATTTATACCTTCGGAGGCTAATTCTGATTTCTGGCATGGAGAACCATTGGAAGAAGCAAGGACAGAGATATCTGTGAGTCAGAAAGGGTGGTCACATGCCTCAGAAAGACAAGCTAGGCGTGCTTTGGCTACACCAAAGACCCAAAACAGGGCCCCAGATGAGCACATGGGCAGCTTCTTTCCGAGGAAAGCCAGTCACTGACAAGGCCAGAAGAGTCTGTGCCTGCCCTGCTGGACCCCACTGTGTAGATTTAAAGCTGAAAATCAGTGCCGAATTACAGGTCACAGCGACCAAACACCCAAACCATAGTTAAGAAAGTGAGAATTGGATTTACCAGGAAAAACAAATTGCCTACAAAGGTAGTGCTGTAAGCAGTTCTGGGAACAAACAGTGCCCAGTTTATTTTTTTCCAGTGTTTTAAAAGGAAAGAGACAATTAGAGAGAAAGTAGAAGTAACAGTGCAGAGGCACAGAGGAGCAGGTCTAAAAGCAGGGGCCTTAGGACCCTGCGCCACACGTGCTCCAAGCTGGATGCCAATCTAGCTCTCTTGCTTCTCTGCTTAAACCCACCAGAAGCCTCCCACTCTCCTTTAAACAGAGCCCCAGCTCCTTCACCTGACCCTTCCTTCACTAACTCCTTCAAAGACTTGCAAAGCGTAGTGCTTCCCTTAGCTTTATCTCACCATTCCCCTCTTCCTTCATCTATTCTGAACTGCCCTCAAGTCTTCCCAGGTGTTTCAATCCTGGCTTCCATTAGGTCATCACCTGGAACACATTTCCCCTGTCCATCTTCATCTGACTGCCACCTACTTATTCTTCAGATCTCGGCTTAAATATCATTTACACAAAGCTTTCCTTACCCTGGTTGAGGTTAGGTCCCTTTGCTCTGTTCGCATAATTCCCAATATTTCCTTTCTCATAATATTCATCAACTTTGTAATCATTATTGATTATGAGTCTTTGCTACTAAATAGTAAATTTCATGAGTGCAGAGATTATTGCAAGTACCATAAAACACCCACTAAATTAATCAATAGATTCAATTGAAACAAAATTTATTATGGGACTTTAAGTCCTTCTTTCTCCCTGAATTATAAATTACAAGGGAAAAAAAAAAAACATTAAGCAACATCTCAAAGGAGAAGAGAAAGGATAGTTCTTGCCTGTGGTGGCCCAGCAGCTTAGCTTTATGATCATGCATACCTTTCTTCATTAGCATGTGCCCCCTACCCAGAAAAATAATTCTATAAAACAATTTTACCCCTTTCCCAGTCCAGGAAATATTATCTTTCCTTTTACTTTATTCTCACTTCATTCATTCAACATTTATAAAGCAACTTCAGTGTGCCAGGCACTGACTCTTCCTACATTTTTGTTGTTTTCAAATTTTTACAGGTAGCGGTTTAGGAGTTGGCTATAATAAAAATTCAGAAATAAGCAAGATTTTAATTTCAGGGGGTAAAAACTTAATAGTCAGAAATACATTTAGTATTGAGTTGTTGGCAACATAAAAACTAGTGTGAATTGGCTTAAATCCATGACTTCATTGGCTCACAAGTCTTTTAAAGGCCAGAAGTTTTAGGCAGGTTTTTTTTCTCCAGAACTTCACAGAGTCCCTAGGCTTTGGCTCCTTTATGATTCTCTGGGCCCTGCCCTCTGAATGACAGCTTGCCCTTCTCGGCTCCCCTTGTAGTAGCAGTTATTCCACATCTCACCTCTTCCACCTTGCCAAAAGAAAAGGAGCTCTTCACCCATTTCCCACAAATGAAAATGGAAGCCTGTTTCCCAGGAGCCTCCTGCAAACAGGGGAATTTCCTCCCCATCACTGTCTTGAATCTGGCCATCTGCCCATCCTGGAACCAATTGCCTCACCCAGAGAATGAGATACACTGGTTGGTTTCAGCCCTACAGGATCTACCAAATATGGTGTCCATTCCACACCAGGTGTGTAGCTGAGCAAAGGAAAACATATCCCTAAAGGGAAAAAAATTTGAAGACTGTTAGAGAAATGAAGAAACAGACATTGATGAAGCAGTCAGCAACTGTTCATTACACAGGTATGTGGTCCGGCCACCCAAGATGGCTGTTCTCTTGCTCTCTGTACATCCCCTGATCAACCAGTACCTGCTTCACCTACACACCCTACTCACCTGATCGACCTTCCCTCTTCATCATAGAGCCTAATCGGTAACTGCCTGTGTGCTTGCCCCCTGCCCTGGCTGCTGATTTCCTTGGTAACTGAGGAACCAACCTGACAACTGGTGGCCTCCTCCTCCCCCTAGCAGTGAAGTCTGTTGCTATGCCCTGCCTGCCATCTGCTGTACATGGTGGGATATTCCTTCAGAACATTTTGCTTCAGACGCATAAGATCCCGTGTCCAATAAACCATTGATGTCTCTGCTGTTGTTCTGAGTTCTTTCCTAGGTCTCACAGCCAGGGAATTACAGGGTTTACAGAGTTTTCCAGAGCAGCATTCCAGTTTCTCTATATAATGCTCAGACGCTCAGAAATATTTGACCCTTTGCGACCCCATGGACTGTAGCCTGCCAGGCTCCTCTGTCCATGGGATTTTCCAGGCAAGAATACTGGAGTGGGTAGCCATTTCCTTCCCCACCCAGGGATCAAAGCTAGATCTCCTGCATTGCAGGCATATTCTTTATCAACTGAGGCACCAGGGAAGCCAGTTTCTCCACCTCACATAAAGAAATATGTCATCACAACTGGGTAGCTTATAGAATCCTTGATTCTTAAGATTAAAAGGAATTACACGTAGAGTCCAATCTAACCCTTCCTGTTATAGTAATTAAGGCTGGGAAGATTGAAGTAATTTGCCCCCAAGTTACACAACTTAGTGAGCACCATCAAAAAGAACATAACTCAGATGTTTTTATTTTTGTTCTAACATTCTTCTTGAGTGTCATTACAACACAACAAAATCATACCATATGATAAGTCATTTCTGTTATTCTATAAACATTGAGTTTATTGGCAGAGAATATTTTTTGTTGGATTTGTGTAAGGGCAGGTAGGAAAGAGTGAAAGAATGGAAAAAGAGAACAGTTTTGATGTCTTTTTAATTTTAATTCACACAAATTTCTAACACATTTATTGACTGAGAAAATATGATGCTAGGACTTTAATAATAAGAATCTACACGGTAAGACTTCTAAGTCCTGATCCCAGGGCTGAACACCATTTGGTGAAAAGACAAATTCCAGGCTCTGCTGTCAACAATTGGTGTGTTTGAGACCTACCAAATAATGCACATTTATAATGCTTTTGATCTGAGGAAGAACTTTTCAGAGAAAAAGTTCATGCTGGTCAATAGATAAACATCACAGAGCCACCTGTGCTCTGGGACCTGTGAACTTTCCTCCAGGTCACAGAACTGCATTGCATTTTCAGGGCAGACCAGCTAGCAAGGGCCAGCTGTGGGTGAGGGAAAAATAGACAATTGACAACCAAAAGTACCCTCCCTGAGCCTGGAGAATCTCTTCATTAGTATTCACATACCCTCTGGACATGGAGAGCCTACTCAAAGGCAAAGAGTTTACTCAGATGGTACTTATATTAAACCCTTATTTATCACTAGTATCTCTGCAGCAATTAGTTGTTTGTTTGTTTTTTTGAATGGAGGATAATTGTTTTACAACTACAACAACATGAATCAGCCATAAATATATTACACATATATCCCCTCCCTCTTGAATCTGCCTCCAAACCCCTGCCCCCATCCCACCACTCTAGGTCATCACAGAGAACTGGGTTGAGCTCCCTGTGTTACACAGCAACTCCCCACTACCTATCTGTTTTACATATGGTAATGTACATATTTCAATGCCACTCTCCGAATTCGTCCCACCCTCTCCTTCCCCGGGTGTGTCTGCAAGTCCATTCTCTACATCCGCATCTCTTTTCCTGCCCTGAAGACAGATTCATCAGTATGCTTTTTCTAGATTTCACACAAATGGATTAATACACAATATTTTTCTCTTTCTGGCACACTCCATTCTGTATAACAGGCTCTGGGTTCATCCACCTCAGTTCAACTGACTCAGATTCATTCCTGAGTAATATTCTATTGCATATATGTATGTCAACTACAAGCTGGCCCTAGCCAAGGGCATTTGCCATCTGCTTCTGTGGAGACTGAATCCTGAGCTGCTGCAGCTGTTGACCTTTACCACCCCTAAAAGGAATTCAGTTTCCTCTATAACACTATATTTTGGTCCTTTCTTATCTCTTAGTCTCTTCCAGCATAAAGACTCACAATTGCATTTTCATCCATTCCACGGAGTAGATGCCAAATTAATGTTTAGTGAGTTGGATTGAATTGAGTCATATGATGTCTGTCTTGCCTTCAAAGCAGATTCAAATCACACTTTTCTTCCAGAATGTGTCCTAAACTATCCTAACTGTAGGTTCAGTCTATGTCTTAAGTCAACATAGTTGCTTCCTCTATCCAACTCCAAAATTTCAAGTGCAGCCCCACCTCAACTCCCAGGACAATGTATAAACTGAGCCAGGAGACCTTTGAGTAACTAGTCCATATTCCAGAGCTCAGCTTTAAATTGTCCTTGCCACTAGTCCAATCGTCCATTTATTTGTTTCTTTAATAAACATTTAAAAGCCAACTTGGTGCCAGGCCCTATGCTGTTATTGTTGTTTAATCCTAAAGTCATGTCTGATTCTTTTGTGACACCATGAACTATAACCTGCCAGGCTCCTCTGTCCATGGGATTTCCCAGGCAAGAATACTGGAGTGGGTTGCCATTTCCTTCTCCAGGGGATCTTCCCAACCCACAGATGGAACCTGCATCTCCTGAATTCCAGGCAGATTATTCACCACTGAGCCACCTGGGAAGCCCAGGCCCTATATTAAGTGCAAAAGAAATAAAGATGAAAATGTATGAGCTGGGCCCTCAGGGAGCCCACAGCTAGTTGGTTGAGGGGCAGGGGGGACATTAAACAGGCAACCCTGTTGCAGATCCTCCATCATATTTTGCCTAATCTCCAGTTTCTGTGCTCTATTTCTTTTTCTTGGTATTCTCTGTCTTCGTTCTTGTTCCAGAAAACCCAACTCTCCAGACTGGAAATTGAAATTCTGCTTGCAATCCTACCATCAGGACAAAAGACCTGTGCAGTTTTCTTTTCCATATAACCAGCCCTTCTTCACACCACTTTTCATTGAGTGAGAAAAGTCTGACTTCTTCACAGGGTCTCTGATTCTTTGTTTCAGGACTCTCTGACCTGGCTCTCAAGTCTGGCATCTAATATGAATTATCCAGTCCTTTTAGGATTAAAGTACATAATTCTCTGTGTATCTTATTTAGAATGGATATCCTCAGGATCCATTCCCCCAGATGTTCTAGCTGTCTGTATTTATTACAAGCCTCCCAGGCAATTTTAAAACAGATAGTCCAGAGACTTTGAGAAGCATTATCCTAAGAGTCACATATTCACTTAAATTTTAGAATTACCTACACTGTGTCTATTTCACCCACCATCACAATTTGGACCCTGCAAACCTTCAAGGACTGGGATAATTCCCCAATTCTCCTGCCAAAGGAAGTGGAATTCAGTCAGCAGAAGACTTACTATGCATGACTATGTTCTTTGACTTCTGAATATTATCTTCCCCAAAGTCCCCATCACTGGGCGCTGCGTACCTATTGGGACAGCTTAGATGCTTTATCTTGACTTCCTGGCCAGTTACATGCTTGAACTCTGATCTATTTCCATTACCCCTGAAACACCATGTTTATCCATCAGTACCTGAAAGTCAGTCAATCTCTCACCTCTCTATCTGTTGTCACTACCTAGCCAGGTTTGGCTCCAGATTCCAAAATTCCCCACCTAGTCTATCCAAGTGATAATTATTGACTGTCTGGGTAAGTTCTCAGAAATCCCAGGCCATGGTCATATTTTCTTTATTAGGAATCCCATACTCTATGAGGAAGACTCAGACACCGCTGTAGCAGAGCCCTGTGCCACCCACTCCTGCTCCTGCCTCCCCATTGTTGGCTCTCGCTGAGGAACAAGCCGGTCAGGAAACCACACCACAGCCATGCCCTTTAAAGACACTGGTAATACTCCTCTAGAGCCAAAGGTGGAGGATCACCCTCACCAGCCGCAACGTGAAGTCTCTGAAGAAGGTATGTGCTGACCTGATGGGAGGTAGGAAGGAAAAGAATCTGAAAGTGGAAGGACCTGATCAGACTCTGAGGCCCACCAAGACTGAGAATAACTACAAGGAAAACTCCTTGAGGTGAAGGTTCTAAGACGTGGGATCAGTTTCAGATGAGGATCCACAAGCGACTCCTTGACCTGCACAGTCCTTCTGAGATTGTCAAGCAGATCACATCCATCAGTAAGGAGCCAGGAGTCAAGGTGGAAGTCACCACTGCCAATGCCCAAGTCAACCTTTTAAATAAACTGATAATCAGTTGTTAAAAAGAGAAAAGAAATCCCATAGCACCAATTGTCTGCATCGCTCATTTCACCTGTTATGCCTAGATCTGTTACCAACATCCTCTCTCACCAGAGAGATTGTAAATTAATATTACTGAGTACTTGTGGGTTAAATAATCACAAAGGCCCTAACTATGGAAGACACAAAACAAGACATTTATTATAAAAGTAAAGGACCAGAGGAACTTACATTACCAGAAAAGTCAGGCTTAGAAGAGATGCTGGAGTTCACATTGAGTTCCCAGAGAAAAAGTGATTTTTAACCATCATAGTAATATTTTCCATTCATTGAGGACCAATCATGTGTACCAGGCACTGTACTAGATATATTAAATGTCATTCTTCTAAGCCTTACAACTATCCTTTGAAGAAACCTTTGATGCTCAAGGAAGTCCACAAACTTTCCCATGATGACACAGCCAGAAAGTGAAGGAGTTGAGATAATTTACGTTCACTCCAAAGTATAGTATGTCTGCACGCATGTGTGCTAAGTCGCTTCAGCCATGTCCGACTCTTTGCGACCCTACGGACTGTAGCCTGCCAGTCTCCTCTGTCCATGGGATTCTGCAGGCAAGAATACTGGAGTGGGTTGCCACCCCCTCTTCCATGGTATGTCTACTACACTACAAACCAAGGAAATAATTATCGCCAACTCCTCAATTTTACCAGAGCTATTGCTAGAGCATATTATTCCTGCAAGACTCTAATATCACTTGAAATTTTTCAATGAGTTCAAAAGATTGTAAGAAAGAATCTTTTCCAGAATAACCAGGGAATAGTGTATAGGTGGGAATAAAAAACATTTAGGGAAAATGTCCTGCCCAACAGCTGTGTTCATTGCTCCATTCAACTCAGTGGTACTAAACATAAAGCCAAATGAACTCTGGGCATTTTAATATTGTTTTCTCTTTGGGGAATCTAACTTCTCCTTAATAGGACAGGGAAAAAGCCCACCTAGCTGACTGCTGCTTGGTGCCTCATTCTAAGACTTTATGGCTGAGCTTCTGTAGTTTGTGTCTGCTTGAAAGATCCTCTGGCCCCTTTCCTAATGGTAAAGGCTGTCCCCAGCAGGAACACTGGATTACTAGCCCTAGTTAAAGAGCACTTAGAGCCATGCCGGTCAAAACATTTGCGTGACTTCCAGGCAACTGCAAGAGAGGCCAAGAATTAATTAACTGATGCCAGTGGGAGTTGAAAGCTTGGGATAGGGGCACCGCAAAGCCTGGGAGCATCTGCCTCACACCGCAAAGCTCACATTCCCGGCACTCCAGCTGCTGTGAGGAGCAGTGCTGAGAGCATTACATTGAAGGAGTTCCAAGCCCAGGTCTGGGTCTATGGGAACTTGAGTCTTGCTGATCTTTCTAAGGCTAATTCCTCATCTGTAAATAAAAAGAGTAATCCCTGCACTACTCATTACAGAAAATTTTGTGAGGCTCAGATGAGGTATCTGTATGTGAAACTTCCATAAAGACTGTCACTGGAGTAAATGCCTCCCTTGAGTGCTCCCAGAACAATCTGTGCTTCCCCAACAAGCACTCGTTGTATTTCAGTTATTACTTCTTTGTCTTGTCTTTCTCTTATATTTTGTACAATTCCATAAGGACAGGGATGGTATTGATATTGCTCAACACTGGCTCCTAGAATCTACCACACTGCAGACTGCTTGGTTGTTGCTCAAGAAATACCTGTGAGATGAATGAATCATGCTCAATGAATAATTGTAGTCCTATGTAGTGTTCTTTATTTTGTGGAAGCTTCATGCCACATGGTAAAACAAATCCCATGTCACCATCACTGTCAGCTACAGGCAACTTTTTTTTTTCACTTTATAACTGTTGTTTCATACACAGAAGTAGTCCTCAAGAAGTGTACACTCCAAAGAGAATAATACATGTAGAAATGAAAAATCAAATAAAAACAAACACAGTAAATGCCATTTCTAATAGGTTCTCACTTTCAATTCAACTTTTTCAAAGAACTAACCTCTGGGGTAATTCCAAACATCTTAAAATTGCAAGTGTCTCTAGGAATAAATCTACCATATGACCCAGCGATCTCACTATTAGGCATATACCCTGAGGAAACCAAAACTGAAAAAGATATATGTACCCCAGTGTTCAGGCTTCCCTTGTGGCTCAGCTGGTAAAAAATCCACCTGCAATGCAGAAGACCTGGGTCTAATCCCTGGGTTGGGAAGATCCCATGGAGAAGGGAAAGACTATCCACTCCAGTATTCGGGCCTATGGAAGTCCAGGACTGTACAGGCACAACTGAGTGACTTTCACTTTCACTCCAATGTTCACTGAAGCACTATTTACAATAGCTAGGACATAGAAGCAACCTAGATGTCCATCAACCAATGAATGGATAAAGAAGCTGTGGTGCATATATACAATGGAATATTAATCAGCCAAAAACGGAATGCATTTGAGCTGGTTCTAATGAGGTGGATGGACATAGAGACCGTCATACAGAGTGAAGTCAGAAAGAGAAAAGCAAATATCACATATTAGTATATATATATGGAATCTAGAAAGATTATACTGATGAACCTATTTGAAGGGCAGCAGTGGAGACACAGACATAGAGAACAGACTATGGACAGGGGTGGCGGGCGAGGGGAGGCAGGAAGATGGAAACATATACACTACCATATGTAAAATAGATAGCCAGTGGGAATTTGCTGTATGTCTCAAGGAAATCAAACCGGAGCTCTGTGACAATCTAGAGGGGTGGGAGGGAGTGGGAGGTGAGAGGGAGGTTCAAGAGGGAGGGGACATATATATACCTATGACTGATTCATATTGCTATACTGCAGAAATCAACACAATATTGTAAAGCAATTATCCTTCAATTAAAAACAAATAAATGTTTTAAAGATAAATTTTTTTTAAACTACAAGTTTTTATATTTAAAGACCATAGACTGCTTCGTGTGCCCAGATGGAATATTTTAAGTATAAATTCAATTGTGTAGAAATCCCAGATATTTTTGTGGAGGAGTGACTATTTTCTGAAAGCACTAATCACCAGAAGTAAACATGTGAGGGAAGGTGCAGAGGAGCGGGGCAGAAGTGTGTCAGAGGATGTTTCTGTAGATTCCAGTGAAACCTTTTTGGAGGTAAGTATCCAAAGACTCAAAACAGAAAGGTAGGCACTATCATTTGCAAAGATCTACATGCAGTGAAAAGAAATTGGAAAGCCAATGTACATTGTTTCAAAGCCCCAATATTTTTAGTACCTTGAAATTATAAAATTTTTATCTGCTTTTATGTGAAACAAATATGCAGGCTAACCTAACAACTTGAGCAGAATGTCAAGGGATTCTTCTGAAGGTTATTTTCCCTGTGATAGGACTACAGGAGAGACTTGGGTACAAGAGCATCATATTATACCAGGAAGACACTTTTGGCAAGGAAGGGTTTGGTGAAGTCTTTATCACCACTGGGAAGAGCAAGCAGGAGAAGGTGAAATGATGAAAACAACAAGTTGGGAGGTTCTAATAAAAGTAGTTTCCTAGTCTAATAGTAGTGACAGATGATCTAAAAAGTGAAAGTGAAGTCATTCAGTCGTGTCCAACTCTTTGCGACCCCATGGACTGTAGTCTACCAGGCTCCTCCGTCCATGGGATTTTCCAGGCAAGAATACTGGAGTAGGTTGCCATTGCCTTCTCCAAGAGATCTTCCCAACCCAGGGATTGAACCCCGGTCTCCTACATTGTAGGCAGACACTTTACCATCTGAGCCACCAGGGAAGTCCCTACAGATGAACTGGTGAGCCCCCAAACAATTAAGTTTGAAAAGATAGATTGTAGAGTTTCCTTTGTTGTTCAGTTGCTAACTCATGTCCAACTCTTTATGACCCCATGGACTACAGCACTCCTGACTTCTCTGTCCTTCACTATCTCCCAGAGTTTGCTCAAATTCATGTCCATTGAATCGGTGATTTCTTAAACATTTTTAACACCTCCCTTACAGAAAGCAAATTTTTGATGAGTAAAAGTCCCCTTGAATTCATTATACAACAAATAATTCTGAGATGCTGCTGCTAAGTCGCTTCAGTCGTGTCCGACTCTGTGCGACCCCATAGACGGCAGCCCACCAGGCTCCCCCGTCCCTGGGATTCTCTAGGCAAGAATACTGGAGTGGGTTGCCATTTCCTTCTCCAATGCATGAAAGTGAAAAGTCAAAGTGAAGTTGCTCAGTCGTGTCTGACTCTTCGCGACCCCATGGACTGCAGTCTACCAGGCTCCTCCGTCCATGGGATTTTCCAGGCAAGAGTACTGGAGTGCGGTGCCATTGCCTCCTCCAATTCTGAGATGGGATCTCAGTATTTGTTGTTGTTATTCAGTCACCAAGTTGTGTCCAAATATTGGCAACTCCATGGACTGCAGCACACCAGGCTTCCCTGTCCTTCACTGTCTCAGTATTACTTGCAGAAAGTTCGTTTTAAGCTTTTACCTGGAATTGTGCCTGTTGTAGCCACTTTAGGGAGTAGAATAGACACAAAGTTGTTCCCCAGTATCTATTCTACCTTCTAGCTATGGCTGAGCACAAGAGCACCAAAAACAAAGACTTCTTTTCCCACCCTCCCCTGCAGCTAGGCATGCACATGACTAAATTCTACAAAGGGGTTTCCAGGAACCTTCCTTAAGAAAGGACTGGTGCTTATTGTTAGCCATCTCATCTTTGCCTCTCTCTTCTTTCTTCCTCCTGAAAGAGATGCTGCCATTTGGAGGTAAGGACCACATTCTTGGGTTGAAGCCTGCATCCTGAAAAATTTTAGAGCCAGGGTCACTACTCCAGTCCTGGATGGCCTATGTTTTGACTTAAATGAGAAACAATGCATTTTTATCCTGATGAAACCACTATTATTTAGAGGTTTTCTATTATTGCTGAACTTAAGCCTTGTTGATAGAGGGAAGGTGGTATACACTAAACTGCAAATTTGTACAAAGCATAAAATTATTATAAAATTAAGAGTGTCACAAGTTCAAAATATTATCGTTGAGGCTGGGAACAATAAAAGGAAGACAAGTCACCTCTGTTAGAAGATAAAGAGGGAAGGAATAGTGGCTCAAGTGGCATTTGAAATGGGCCTTAAGGAAGAATAGAATTTTGATAGATAAAAGTGGGAAGAAAGACAAAACAGGCAGAAAGAACAGCATTTCAAAGGCTAGAAGGAGAAAAGCATGGGTTGTGTTCAAAGAAGTTTAAGTGATTCAGAGCACAGGTTGTAGACAGTGATCCTTACTGATCACCCAATTGATCTATTTCCTTTCCTTGCTGCATTTTTTTTCATGACCTTTGTCATGATCTGATTGTGTCAACTCTGATATCTGTTTATTTTCTAGAATAACCAGAATTTCAGTTCTTCAACCTTTTGGTTTCAGCAACTCCTTTACATCCTTAAAAATTATTTAAGGCCCCAAAGAGCTTTGGTTTATGAAGGATATATCTATAAATACAAACTGTATTAGAATGGGTATAGAGTTTTAGTTATGTAAGATAAATAAGTTATAGAGATATGCTCTATAACATGATGTCTACTATTAAGAACACTACACTGTGCACTTAAAATTTTTGCAAAGAGTATAGATTTAATGTTAAGTATTCTTACCACAAGACAGGTGCCAAGAAAACTTTTGGTGGTAACAGATATGTTTATTACCTTGATTGTGGTGATGGTTTTATTGGTGTATGTATATATTCAAGCTCATAAAATTATATATATGAAATATGTGATATTTTGTATATCAATTATACCCTAATAAAGATGTTTTAATTTTTTAATTGATAAATTTGTAAACATTTATGTAATCACTTTAAAATAACAAAAATAAACCCGTTCCATGTTAATGTAAAGATTTTTATGGAAAAAAATGTTCACATAAAGTCGTTAAAATATAGCATTGTTTCACATTTTTGCAATTTTCCTTAATATCTGGCCTAATGAAAGACAGCTAGACTCCCACATCTGCTTCTACATTCAATCTGCTGTGATATCACATATCAGATAGCCTCTGGAAGACTTCACTATATACACATAAGAAAAGAAAATGAGAGTGAAAGTGACAAATAACATCTTAGTATTATTATGGAAACAATCTTTACTTTGCAGACACTCTGAGAGAGTCCCCAAAGCCCAATAAGTTCCCTGACTAACTTTGAGAACCACTGAGCTAGAATATAAACTCAGTGATGGCAGAGATTATGTTTAGTTCACTGTTACATTCCCAACATCTGGACCTGGCATATAGTATGCACTCAATAATGCTCATTGAGTAAACGCATGAACCTGAGACTTTATTATGAAAGACCCTGAATGCCAGGCTAATGAGTTTGCTATAAACTTAGTAGAAAAGGGGGACCTAGAAGTGAGAAATCACTGGATGTGGTGTATTATCCTCCAACTGGAAATCCATGAATCTATTCCTGACTTAACTGTCTGTGTGATCTTCCTCAAGTCAATCAACTCCTGTTCAATTATATTTTTTTCGTCAGAAAAATAAAGTATTGTAATAAATATGGATTGTCACTTTCAACTCTCTTAATCTGCAGATTGTAGAATTATGTCACAAAAATATTAACTTTAAAGGTCACAAAATCAAAATCCCTTATTGATAACTATTCTCACATTTATTGATGCTAAGACTGGTCACTATGACTTCCCTGGCAGTCTAATGGTTAAGACTCTGAGCTTCCATTGCAGGAAAAGCAGGTTCGATCCCTAGTCGGGAAACTAAGATCCCACATGCCTCACGGTATGCCCATCCCACTCCTCCAAAAAAAGAAGACTAATCATTAACTAGGGTCTTTAAAAGTAAGATTAGAGAATCAACATTAAACTTCAGTATTAGCTAAAAGTGTTTACTTGAAAGAAAATATTTACTAAGGGAGGTCTCTTAACTTATTTAAATCTCAAGTAATTCCTGTGATGTAGCAGTTTCTTTCCTACATTTTGCTAAATCATGTCATGTCATGTCAGTCGCTCAGTCGTGTCCGACTCTTTGCGACCCCGTGAACTGTAACCTACTAGGCTCTTCCGTCCATGGGATTCTCCAGGCAAGAATACTGGAGTGGATTGCCATTTCCTTCTCCAGGGGATCTTCCCGACCCAGGGATCGAACCTGGGTCTCCCGCATTGGAGGCAGACGCTTTAACCTCTGAGCCACCAGGGAAGCCCTAAATCAGGAGATACTAAAAAAGACACTCCTAGCCCCACACCTTGGAGTAACTAACAAATTTAGGAGTTAAGTCTCCTGTGTGATTATGACTCAGTCCAAAACTTACTGTCTTAAAAAGGTATAACACCACCTCCTAGAAATTGAGATACTGTTCAAATTGGATATGTTGCTTCAATTTGGAAGAATGGATTGACAAAAAGAAAAATACGGTGCTTATGGAATCCAACTAATTACCACATTAGTTAATCTAGAATTACCCAAGAGAATTAGACTTTATCAGGTTAACATGGCAGGGAAAAGTGACTATATCCAGTTAATTAAAATGTATGAGACACTACAGACAAAGGTGGAGGACAGAGGACAGAGCTTGGAAAATTTTGAGACAAACATAGAAGAAAAAAAAAGACATCATCTCATCTTATTCTCAAACCTGCGCGTACCACTGAGAAAGAAACAGGCTCTGTTCTTCATCATTTCTTTGTTCATTTTTGGCTGAAACAAATTAAGGTCATCCACCCTGGGAATAAATGAGACTTGCTCTGAGGTTGTTACCAAATCAGCAGTGGCACAAGTAGTCCTGCTAATGAAAATTATCCCAGCCGTCTGACTCAGACATCATCTCAGTTTCAATTCCCTGCAGCCATTTGGTTGAAAAGATTTCATAATGATTTTTGAGAGACCATTTCAAGTTTGTATTTTAGCTTAAGGAAAGAGGGGATGTGTTTGTTCTCTGTTTTGAATAAGAAATAAGCTTGACTTCATAAAGACTACATAGTGAGAACACTCACCTTTAGTTCCTTCCTTTCTTTCTTTCTTTTTTCTTACTTTCTTTTTCCTTCCTTACCTAAAAAAAGGTAAGAAATAAGTTGATTGAGAGAGATACACAGTCCATAGACAGAGTGTGGACCATCTCTGAAAGGGAGAGGTCACATGTGTGGTTTCTTAAAAATTATTCCTCATTGCATCTTTTTTCCATTCAATTTCCCAGTAATTGGAAAACCAACCCGTCAACCTTTCCTTACCTACATCTATGGTACTCTACTCTTAAATTATAACATCAGAGCTTATTATTCTTTTGCAGTGTGGTAAGACACATCAGTAAACCTCTAGTTATTATTGATTTATTTGGTACAGTTTGCTTCAGAACTTCTATGTGCCAGGTACTGTGTTGATACTAGGGATCTAAAAATGGATGAAATAGATCCTTACCTTCAAAGTGGTCACTGTCTAGTGGGAATTAGACAGATAAGTAAATAAATATTTCTTTGATGTGTTCATATTATCAACAATATGAGCAGCTATTGCATTCTAGCTGTTCATGGCAGATGCCAGGCATCTTCACCAAAAAAAAAAAAAAAGTATCACAACCCAAGTTAAGCAAAGATAAATTCAGAAAAAAAAAAAGAAGTAATTTAAAAAGTAAGAAATGAGCATTCTGATATGAGCTATGTGAAAATGAGACAGACTTTGTCTGAGATAGTCCTATGCCTTTGGAAATGAGATAAAAGAACATGAAAAAGGCAGTCAGGAAGAAAGAATGGGAAAGAAAAACCAATACCCCAGAAGCTCTGCCTGGTGAATTAGTAGCCTGACAAGGTGCCCCCATCTGGCTTTGAGGAAGCAGGCCAACCTAGGTTCTCCTTTGAGATTTTTCCATCAGTTGCATTAATGCAGCAAATTAACATATTATTTACATGACAATCAAACCTGGGTATTGAGGGGTGAGGATGGAGGGAAATGGTAGTTAGTAGTTGAGTGTAAAATTATCCTAACACTACTATTCTGGTGAGAATTATCAAATGCTTTTTGGACACATCCTATTACCCATTTACTTTTATTCCAGTCCAGCACCATTCTTTATGTTTTCTAAGCTTTGGGGCTTATATCGACTTCCAGTTATTTCACTTGAGTAATACTCTTAATTAGTATAAGCATGAGTCCTTTATTTTCTCTGAAACACTGCCAAATTCAGTTTTCCCCTCAGCAAGGGGAAACTTAATTAACATTTTGTTAATTTCTAGAACCATTTCAATTTTCTCTTCTCTGGGGTTTCCACCTGCTTAGAGGAGGAAATGTTCATAGATAAAGAAAACAGTAGATGAGGCATAAAAATTAACATGGAACTAATCCAATTCTCAAGATAATTCAGAAAATCTAGACTGTTTTGGGAACTATTGTGTATATGAAGTATTAATTCATATATAACAGGGAAAGGGGAGCCTTGAGACACCCTTGCAATCCCTTTGTTTACCTTACAGCTCCCACCACCTCTTTAAACTAATCCTGGCCTCTGCTGCCCTAGGAAATCTTAGACCATCATTGAAATTCAAATAGGAACAAAAGAAGTTAATTTTTAGCTTTTAAACTTACAGAGTTGAGGTCCTGCCATAAGCAATAGATTTGGAAACTCTTTAACCATCCACCTCTTCCATCCCTTCCCCGTTCACCAATGAGGAGAGCAAATAAACCTTTGTGGATTGGAGAGGATGGCAAGAGTTTGGAGAAAAAGCAAAAAAATAAAAAATTAGAAATTATATGAGAGTTCTGCTCTTTGTCCTGCCCATCCAGGGACCTGTGGGATGAAAGGGAGGTGGTTCTTCCTTTAAGACTAAGGATATGAGACAGACCTCAATAAGAAACCCCCCAAGCCTGATAAAAATGGTGGGCTGTCTGGCAGGCCTGGAAAGAGCCCTGAGTTTTCTCCCAGTCCTTGAGTAGCATAGCAAAGCATCTGAACTTCCTATGCCTCAGATGCCAAGAGAGACACAGAAGTTAGCAGAGAGAACTACAGTCCTGAGGGTCCCACAGTGTAGCTGGCAGAATTCTGATTAATCTCAAGATTCACACCCCCTTGTCTCTGCCCTGTATTCTCTCCTCCCCTTGAGTGTGGGTAACATTTGTGAATATAACGAAATTTTACAATTGGAATTATGCTATCTCGTATCATAAAAGTGAAGGTAATTTGAAGATGTAATTAAAGTGCATAATCTGTTGACTTTGAGTTAATCAAGAAGGAGATTAACCTGCGTGGGCTTGGCATAATCAGGTGAGCCCTTTAAAAGGCCTTCCCTGTAGGGAGAGATTGCAAGTGAGAGCTTCTTCTATTCACCTTTAGAAGAAAACAGCCATGTTTGAGGAGGACCTGTGAGAGGGCCACGTGGCAAGGACACCCGGGGACAGCGTTAGATGCTGAGAGTGGCCCCTGGCTGGCAGCTAGCAAAAAAATGAAGACTTCAGTCATTCACCACAAGAAAATGAATTCTCCCAACAGCCTGAATGAGCATAGAAGCAAATGTTTCCCCAGAACCTCCAGGTGAGGATATAGCCGGGCTGACCTCTTGAGTTCAGCCTTGGAAGACATGGAACAGCAAACCCAAATAAACTGCCTGGACTTCTGAGTCATAGAAATTGTTGGATAATACATGGCTCTGGTACAAACAGGCCACGCAAGATGGCTATTCTCTTGGCCTCTGTACACCCCGTGCTCAACCAGTTCCTGCTTCACCTACACCCTACTCTCCTAGCTGACCTTCCTTCTTAATCCTAGAGCCGCATCAGTAACTCCCCTCCACCACCTACCCCTGCTGGTGGTTGTCCTAATCTTTGATCAGAACGTCTCCACCATGATAGTTTATCACAGGGGAAGTGGGGGACATGCCCCTCTGCTGATTTCCCTGGTAATCAGTGAGCCAGAAAGAAGAAAGTGTTATGTCACTCAGTCACGTCCAACTCTTTCCGACCCCAGGGACAGAGCCTGCCGGGATCCTCTGGCTGTGGGATTTACCAGGCAAGGATACTGGAGAGGGTTACCATTACCTTCTCCAGGAGATCTTCCTGACCCAGGGGTCAAACTTGCATCTCCTGCATTACAGGTAGATTCTTTACCATCTGAGCCACCCGGGAAGCCCCATCCTGATGTCAGTCCTCCCTGTAACTGGTAACCTCTCTTTCCCCCAGCTAGAGAAGACTGAGGCTGCTGCCATAACCTGCCTGTAATCTGCTATAGATGGTGGAGTGTTGCTTCAGGAACCTGCTTCAGGCATGTAAGAGCCCCATCCGATAAACCATGATGTCTCCATTGCTAACTCCCAGCTCTTTTTTCCATCTTACAGCTGGGCAATTACAGGGTTTGCAGGCTTGCAGGGTGCAGTCCATATGCCACTAGATGTGTGGTCATTTGTTATCCAGCAATAAAAAGCTAATTCACATAGCCAGATATGAGAGAATACAGGCTTGTACCATGAGGCTAAAGACTTGATGGGTAACAATTCTGTGGATGCTGGCCAGGATGGGAGAGCCAGAGGCTCAACAGGATAAGCCCTTTCTCGGGGGATGGCAACAAAGACCTAGACACGCAGAACTCTCCTACCTATTTGGGATGGCATTTGCACCTCTCCACAAGTTAATCTTAGTGGTAACTCCAGGGAAAAGAAAGTTGTGGAAGGTGCTGTTAAAAATCCTAAATTTTCAGGTTAACAAAGAAATCAAAAGAACTCTAAGTTGTGTGTACCTAAATGACAAACTCAATATAAAACCCTGAAAATTATATCCAAATTTATAACACACATATTAAGAAAATTATAAGAATAAAAATAAATATAAATATGTTAAAATAAAATTGTTTTAATTTTTAAATAAGTTTTAAAAATAAAAATCCTAAATTTTACTGAAATGTGAGAGAAAAATGTCAGAAGTATCTGAATTTATTCCTAAATGTTGGGAGTAAGATATCTGCCTTATAGTAGGAGTTCAGGCTAGAAATTTTCAGTTGTGGGGGAGGGAAATGTTTCATTTTTGTGGTATGTTAAGTCCATTTCCAGCAGGGCTCATCTTGCTACAATGGGCCCTCCTAGAGAAACACAGAGTCAAGGGTAGATAAATCTTTTCTCCAACATTGTTACCCTGAGAAAATCAGTTTAAAAATGAATGCAAGGGCAGCCTTTAAAAGTTGCCTTGAGGCTCCCAGAGTAAAATGGCAGAATGAAGCCAGAACACAGGCCCTTGCCCACTCCAAACCTAACAAAGAGAATAGCAGACATAGATTAAGAACCAGCAGCCCTCAAAGGAAGGAACGCAGCTTCAACACAACATTTGAAATAGTGACTGGGTGATAGAGAAATAGAAGATTCCAGGGATCAAGGTATGTTTCCTCTCCCTGCACACTTTCACCCTCAGCCATCCCCTGCCCCCACTCTTCAAGCAACCTATGGGACACAAGGTGAGGTGACAGAGCCCTGGGCAAAGTTCACCAGTTTTCAATGATGCAAGAGGTTCATGGAGAGGGAGAATAACAGCCAGAGAAATATCCAGGGGACCCCTTGATATGAGAATCTTCACCATAAGCTCACCATTTTCCTTCTAGCCAAAAGAAAGCAAGCAAAGAAGGGTTCTACCCAAAATACAGAAATAACATCAAAAGAGCTTTAAGAAAAATTTAAAAACCTAACAGAAAGATGGATAATATTCACAAACAAATGTCTCAAAATAAAGGAAACAAAAATTATAAATATGTAAAAAAGAAGTTTAACCTCATTAGTAATTAGTAAAATTGCATTAATACCATAGTGAGATTTTATTTTATATCTAGCTGACTGGTAAACACTAAAATGTGTGGCAATAATGAGCATAGGTATGGATATAAAGGAATGAGGATTCTCATAAACTGCCAGTGGGGATAGAAATTATAAGCCCTGGAAAGCAGTTCAGCTTTGTTTGGGATTGCAAGAACTCATACCACATTTGGATGTGCTGCTCTGACCCATTGACCAAATAACCCTTAGGCTACTAGTTTTGAGGGGAGCCCAGAATTAAAGAAGTCCCTGCAGCAACTGCTATGGAAAATAGTATGATGTTTCATCCAAAAAATTAAAAACAGAACTACTCTATGAACCTGTAATTCCACTTCTGGGTATTTATCCAAAGAAAACAAGAACACTAATCAAAAATATTTATGTACCCCAATGTTCACTGCAGCATTATTCACAGTAGCCAAGCTATGGAAGCAATCTAATTGCCTATGGATAGATGAATGAATCAGAGAAGGCAATGGCACCCCACTCCAGTACTCTTGCCTGGAAAATCCCATGGACAGAGGAGCCTGGTAGGCTGCAATCCATGGGGTTGCGAAGAGTCTGACACAACTGAGCAACTTCACTTTCACTTTTCACTTTGATGCATTGGAGAAGGAAATGGCAACCCACTCCAGTGTTCTTGCCTGGAGAATCCCAAGGACGGCAGAGCCTGGTGGGCTGCTGTCTATGGGGTCGCACAGAGTCGGACATGACTGAAGTGACTTAGCAGCAGCAGCAGATGAATAAATAAAGATGTGAGATATATGTATACATATGAATACTACTCAGCCGTAAAAAAAGAATGAAATCTTGTTGTTTGTGACAACATGAATGGATTTTATGCTAAGTGAAATAAACCAGACAGAAAAAAATATTGCATGATCTAACTTATATGTGGAATGTAAAAAACAAAAACAAACTCATAGGTACAAACAGGTGGTTGCCAGAGACAAGGGAAATTGTGTACAAAAGGTTCAAACTTTCAGTTATAAAATAAATAAGTCTTGGGATGTTAATGTTCAACATGGTGACTACAGCTAAATGAAAAGACCTCCTCTCTGCAGAAGGTCCAGGTTTTTATGCACTGCCACCTTCGACACACTGCTCATCATCAGTAAATTCAGGGAGCTCCAGGGTTAATAGAGAAATGGTAATAAAAGAGTAACAGCAAAGACCCTTAGGGTCCTCATCTGTTGCTAACTACTCACCTTTTTAAAAAATAATATCTCCTAGCTTACTACTGGGCCAGTTGAGACTAAATGCTCAGCAAGACCTCACTGCCCATCATCATCTGTTGGATCCACTGTTAACAGTACCTATTGCTGCAAAACAAATTACCCCAAAACATACTGGCTTAAGAAAAGAACCCAGATTAACAGAGTTTACTATGCAACAATCAGAAACGAGAAATATGCTCAAATGATTTTTAAATCCCCTGATGATTTTTAAGACAGTCACAGATTTTAGTAACTTTTGGACTGTGGTGTTGGAGAAGACTCTTGAGAGTCCCTTGGACTGCAAGGAGATCCAACCAGTCCATTCTGAAGGAGATCAGTCCTGGGTGTTCTTTGGAAGGAGTGATGCTAAAGCTGAAACTCCAGTACTTTGGCCACCTCATGCGAAGAGTTGACTCATTGGAAAAGACTCTGATGCTGGGAGGGATTGGGGGCAGGAGGAGAAGGGGACGACTGAGGATGAGATGGCTGGATGGCATCACCGACTCGATGTATGTGAGTTTGAGTGAACTCTGGGAGTTGGTGATGGACAGGGAGGCCTGGCGTGCTGCGATTCATGGGGTCACAAAGAGTCAGACATGACTGAGCGACTGAACTGAACTGAACTGTACCGAACCAGTGAGAACTTTCTGCCTCACTCTGCAAATAATTTCCAGACTTTCGTTGACTTAAACAGTTATGTCTATGAACTGTAGGAATGGGAAACTGTAGGAACAATAGGAATAAACTGTAGTGTGAATTAGATAAAATATGTCTTATATAAATCCTCACTTTCCCATAGTACAATACTTGAGAAAATTTTGGAACATCATTACTCTGAAATCATAATGTCAACAAAAGACATTGTTGCTGCTTATTCTCAAATGAATCCTTACTAGGAAATCAATCTTGGCTTGCAAACCTTGGCTGCAGAAAAAGATGGCAAATACTTCTAGTCTCTCCAGCATAACTCTCTCAGCTGCATCTTTTCCCAGACAGTCACAGAAATGGGTCTTCTGAGGGTGCATTTTAAAGAAAAGGGAATTAATACAACTCCAATAATCAGGGCTTCCCAGTGGCACTAGTGATAAAGAATCTGCCTGCCAGTAAAGGAGACACAAGAGATGTCGGTTCAATCTCTGGGTTAGGAAGATCCCCTGGAGTAGGCAATGGCAACTCACTCCAGTATTCTTGTCTGGAAAATTCCATGGACAGAGGAGCCTGGCAGGCTACAGCACATGGAGCCACAAAGAGTTGGACACAAATGAGCACACAGACACAAACACACAAAACACAATAAACAGAACTGAACAAATGACTGTCTCCAGCTCCTTAGATGAGCTATGTGCTCTCTGACAGACATATCAGCATCTGAAGGCACATTCATGCTATATGTGTACTGTTAGAAATTGCCAGACACGGTGAACAGAAGAACCCAATTTGTATAACTTCTGAGCCCCTAGAACTACCACAAAAAAATCTTTGGTGAGATTTCCAGCTAAGATTTAGAATACTTAGCCAACTTTCAAAAATATTCCCTAGCACAGGAGTCCACTGGAATTTCTGGGGTAAAAAGTAAGTGGCTCACTGCCATTTCTTCTGTTCCATAAAATCAGCAAAAATTTTGATTACTCAGTAGGTAAATCTTATCCTGCTTGGGGCCACACCCAACAGAAATTACATATGAACCATTTCAGGTCACTAGAGTCATTTATATCATTTCTACTTCAAGTTAATGAAAACAAGGTCAAGTTTTCAGCCCCCTGTTGAATCAGGCAGCATCTCTGTTCTCTGAGCAGTGTTCAACCCTCTAGAGGACATCCCACAGATACTATCAGAACCAAAGTCTTTTATTTCCTTGCTTCTTTGCCTGGTCCCTTTAAGAACCAGAAACATCATTTGGAACTATTTCTCACTGCCTCACCCACAATGTACCTTCCCATCTTCATTATTGTTAAACTACTGATTTAATTCTTGGCTCAGGTGTGAGTTTCTTAAATTCTTTGCTTCCTATACCTCTCCCGGAAGTATAACTGGCCCTGTCTCCTTCAAACTCCCAGACCCTTGCACCCTTTTCCTGCTTAGCACCATTATGATAGCACTTACCTCACTGCAATACCACTGTGGGGCTCCCCTCTACACCAGAAGCCCCTGACACTGTGTTTGGATCACTGCAGTGAATTCACTGTTTAGCATAGGGCCTGACACATGGCAGTTTCTAGTCTGTGTTTTTTGAATGAATGATCTGGTTTCTTGATTATAACCCTGAATTGCACTTTTGAATTTAGCGTCCAACCACAATTTCTTCCCCATGGTTTGGACCTTTTGCTTATATTCTGGCCTGGCCTTCCCTTAGGAGCCCAACCAGTTGTAGAGCATTCTGATCAAAACAGCCTGCTGCTCCCTCCTGGCCACAGCCAGCCTTGTGCCACCAGCAACTTTTTCTCCATCCCAAGTGAGAAATCTAACACAGTGGCTCAGGCGGTAAAGAATCTGCCTACAATGCAGGAAACCCGGTTCAGGAAGATCCCCTGGAGAAGGGAATGGCTACCCGCTCCTGTATTCTTGCCTGTAGAATCCCATGGACAGAGGAGCCTGGCGGGCTACAGTCCATGGGGTTGCACGGATTCAGATGGGACTGAGTGACTAACACCATGTTCTCTACTACTATGAAGGGATAGCAGAGACTAACACTTTTCAAGTGAGAAATAAAAGTATCCTTGAATTCAAAGGTAGAAGAACCAAAGCAAATCAATATCTGTTAATTGAAATACAATTCTAAGTAGTCTATCTGATCTGATCTGCCAAAGACCACATACACAGTTGAGTGCCTACTAAGTGATAGGCACACGCTATGTTTTACAGTCATCCTCTCATTTAATCCTGTCAGCTTTGAGAGGAAGAGATCATTATGTCCATTTTATACATGAAAAAGTAAGATTCAAAAGTTTATGTAACTAGGACTTCCCTGGTGGTCTATCGGGTAAGAATCTGCCTGCCAATGCAGGGTACATAGATTTGATCCCTGGTCTGGGAAGATTCCACATATCGCAGGGCAACTAAACCTGTGTATTGCAACTACTGAGCCCTCAAGCTGCAGCTACTGAAGCCAGTGCACTGAGAGCCTGTGCTCTGCACAGGAGAGGCCACTGCAATGAGAAGCTTATGCACCACAATCAAGGGCACCCTCGACTCACCACAACTAGAGAAAGCCCATGCACACACATACACAGTTGAGTGCCTACTAAGTGATAGGCACACGCTATGTTTTACAGTCATCCTCTCATTTAATCCTGTCAGCTTTGAGAGGAAGAGATCATTATGTCCATTCTATACATGAAAAAGTAAGATTCAAAAGTTTATGTAACTAGGACTTCCCTGGTGGTCTATCGGGTAAGAATCTGCCTGCCAATGCAGGGTACATAGATTTGATCCCTGGTCTGGGAAGATTCCACATATCGCAGGGCAACTAAACCTGTGTATTGCAACTACTGAGCCCTCAAGCTGCAGCTACTGAAGCCAGTGCACTGAGAGCCTGTGCTCTGCACAGGAGAGGCCACTGCAATGAGAAGCTTATGCACCACAATCAAGGGCACCCTCGACTCACCACAACTAGAGAAAGCCCATGCACACAATGAAGACCCTGCACAATGAAATATCAATTAATTAATTACTTGTAAAACTTATGGAACTAACCAAGGATGACATAGCTAAGTAAATAGTGGGGCTGGGATTCACATCCAGGTCTGTCCAACACTAAGGCCAAAGCTATTTCCACTATACTGCTAAGTCATACTACATTGATCTTAAAAGCTGGGCTCTATGTTTACATATATCCCTTCCCTCTTGGACCTCCCTTCTAACACGACATTGCAAAGCAGTTATATTCCAATTAAAACAATGAAAAAATACTGGGCTCTACCAATTAATGCTCTTGAAATAGTGAAAAACATAGCTTCAAATAGAAGACACCAAGACTGAAAAAAGGATAAATCTTGGTAAATAAATAAAAACAAAATCCTTTGGTCAAAGAAATTGGATGACAGTTAAGATAGACATAGCAATGCAAAATGTTGTAACTATGGATGAATTGAATTAATGATGGTGCAACACGTTAATGAGCCATAGTAAGATTTTAAATAATTAGGAAAAGTCAGCTAGGCTTTACAAATAAGAATCTCTTATTTTCTTTAATAACAGTATCTTAGCAAAGAGAACACTACAAAGAACCAAGAGTTAATTATAAAATTGTAATAGTTTTCCCCACTCTGCTTTTTCAAGCACACAAACTATCTCATTAGTTGTTGTGAATACTAAATAACCCAGGCCAGAAGTTAGCTAGCACACAAATAACTGTGCGATACAAAATGTTCTCCTACAATCAGATGACTGAGCAAGATTACTCAGAGAAAGCATTTTCACTTTCAGGTAATATTCGAATGCTTACCTAGAGAAAGTATTTAACTATTTCCTTGATCAAATGACAGATAATAGTACAGACACAATTTACATGAGGGGGAAAAAGGATGTTTTAGAGAAAGCCGGAGTTTTCATGTATAAATCTGGCTCCTTAAACTAGCTCCAAGTCCCCCAATTTGTCTTCTCTCCCAGCACCCCTTCCCAACAAATTGACTGCTTTTATTTATTGCCAGCATAAAAAAAAAAGTTTACTTACTCAAAAATTCCAGCCACACTGCCTTTCTTCTGGTCCCTCAACCATTCCAGCTCTTTCCCATGTCAAAGCCATCATTCCCTCCGCCTCATTCTCGGATGCTTCCGCATCCTTCTNCACCCCTTCCCAACAAATTGACTGCTTTTATTTATTGCCAGCATAAAAAAAAAAGTTTACTTACTCAAAAATTCCAGCCACACTGCCTTTCTTCTGGTCCCTCAACCATTCCAGCTCTTTCCCATGTCAAAGCCATCATTCCCTCCGCCTCATTCTCGGATGCTTCCGCATCCTTCTGTCCCAGACTACAGGTGTGTTACTTCCTTGGAGTGGCCTTTCCCGTCCACTGGATGTGAAACCATCTCTCACACTGTTTTCTCTTGCCACTCCCCCTCTCTTTTCCACCAAAGCAATGGCCATGTTTAGAAGGATATGTTCCTATGTGAGTTTACTTGCTTAACTCTATCCATCACTAACCCCCTGAGGATAGGAACCTCACTATCAGGGATGGGATTTTGTCCATCATTGTTTATCCAAGATCTAGCCTAGTGTCCATTAGTTAATAGGAGCTCAAAAATATTTGCTAAGTGGTGGATATACAAGTGTCAAATACAGGGGAGACATTTGGATTAGAAATTGGACTTCAGGAGTCATTAGCATATAACAACTAGAGCAGCCAGCACGTCAGACAATACACAGGGCCCTCAGCAACACTCTGGACCCGGCACTGCCCTCTGAACATGAAGCCCGATGCTTCACCTCCACCACTGGTGCAGGGAAAACAAGGATCTTGCTCTTCACTTGCTGATTGGCCCAGTGAAAAGAATATAGGCCTTAACAATATAAATAAAAGCAAAAATAAACAAATGGGATCTAATAAAACTTACAAAAATTTTTTTTCATGCCACTTGTTTGCAGCCTTTTCCTGCTTTTTAGGGCCCTAAGGACCTAGCTTGGGGCAAGCAGAGTGACACCCAGTAGAACTAAAAGCCATTCCAGAATTATCATAAACTGAACAGCAGCCTTGGGGGACCTGGGTCATCACTGTAGTTCCACAGCTGGAATGTTTTTCTCTGGCCTCAATTCATGTCTCAGGACCCCACCTTCCACCAACAGCGGAGTCTTCCACACACAGCACATCAACCTCTACCAGAAGGCCTTCCCACCAGATGTCCTACACTGGATACCGAAGCCTTGGGAGCCAACAGGGCCACCTTCTGCTCCTGAAAGGCAGAGGAGTCTGGGTCCCAAGGGGACAAGGAGCCTAGATTGCCACCACCCCGCTAAGGGAATTCTCTTTGCCCTCTACCCCACTGGTGAGAAACCATAAACAAAAGGAAAAGACCAGGACACCCTTGATAACCCAGTGGCTAAGATTCTGTGCTCCCAATGCAAGGAGCCTGGGTTAATCCCTGGTCAGGGAAATAAATCCCACATGCCCCAACTAAGAGTTTGCTTGCCACAACTAAAGATCCTGCATGCTGCAACAAAGATCAAAGATCCCACATGAGGCAACTAAGACCAGCACAGCCAAATAATTAAATTTTTTTCTAAAAAGATAAAAAAGACAGCCCACAGACTGGAAGAAAATATTTGCAAATGATGCAACTGACAAGGCCTTAATTTCCAAAATATACAAGAAGCTCATACAATACAACAACAACCCAAAAAAACAACTCATTCCAAAATGGACAGACCTAAATAGACATTTCTCCAAAGACATACAGATGAACAATGAGCACCCAAAAAGATGCTCAACATCTCTAATTATTAGAGAAATGCAAGTCAAAACTACAGCAAGGTACCACTTTATAATGAATGGTCATCATCAAAGAATCTAGAAATAATAAATGCTGGAGAAGGTGTGGAGAAAAGGAAATCTTCTTGTACTGTTGATGGAAATGTAAATTGGTACAGCCACTATGGAAAACAATATGGAGGTTCCTTAAGAAACTAAAACTAGAGTTGCTACATGATCCAGCAATCCCACTCCTGGGCATACACTCAGACAAAACTATAATTTGAAAGAATAGGCAACCCCTATGTTCATAGAAGTACTATTTACAATAGCCAAGATGGAAACAACCTAAGTGTCCATCCTCAGATGAATGGATAAAGAAGATGTGATGTGATGTGTGTGTGTGTGTGTGTGTGTGTGTGTGTGTGTGTGTGTGTAATGGAATACTAGTAAGCCATTAAGAAGAATGAAATAATATCATATGCAGCAACATGGACGTAACTAGAGTTATCATGCTACGTGAAGTAAGTCAGAGAAGAAAGAAGTATCACATGATATCACATATGTGGAACCTTAAATATTACACAAATGAACTTTTCTACAAAACAAACTCACAAACAGAGAATAGACTCGTGCTTGTGGTTAGGTGGGAGAGGGATAGACTGGGAGTTAAAGGTTAGCAGATGCAGACTATCATATAAACAATGAATAGATAAAAAGGTCCTACCACATAGCATGGGGAACTAGATTCGATATCCTCCAAGAATACTGGAACGGGTAGCCTATCCCTCCCTTCTCCAGTGAATCTTCCAGACCCAGGAATCAAACCAGGATCTCCTGCATTGCAGGCAGATTCTTTACCAGCTGAGCTATCAGGGAAGGCCACAATGAACCATAACAAAGAAGAATATGGAAAAGAATATATGTGTATGTATAACTGAAACACTTTGCTGTACGTCAGAAATTAACACAACATTGTAAATCAAATATACTTCAATAAAATTTAAAGAAAAAAGAGCACAGGCTTTAGAATCTGTTATACATGGATTCAAGCCTAGCTTTACCCATTTGCGGTAGGAGAATTCTAACCTACTCTTAATGACTCACACCCTTTTATAATTCCCCCCTTGACTTGTGAAGAGGAAGGGATATTAGTTTCTTCTTTAGTTTTTACTATATGACACAGCTGACTTTTAAAAAGAGCTTTAGTGGGCCTGACCTAATCGGGTAAACCCTTTAAAGGGATGGGGCTTTTCCGGACTAAAGAGATTTAAGGCATGAAAAGAATTCAACACAAAGAAGACTCTTTATTATTGGCTTTGAAGATGGAAGGAACCATTTGGCGAGGAATGCAAGTGGCTTCTAGGGGTTGAGACTGGCCCAGCTGACAGCTAGCAAGAGCAGTGATTTCAGTCTTATAACCACAAGGAATTGAATTGCACCAACAAGAATGAGCTTGTAAACAGATTCTTCCCCAGAGACTCCAGGGGGAAAAAAAATCCTGGCCAACACCCGGATTTCAGCCTTTGAGAACATAAGCAGAGAACCCAGCCTCACTGTGACCAAGCTTCTGACCTACAGAAGAGTAAGCTAATAAATGGACATTGTTCTAAGCTGCTAAATTTGTGGCAATTTACTATGTCACAAAGGGTACTAACACACAATAGCTAAATGAACTTGGATCCACTCCATAACCGCTGAGCTTGTGTATCCTCACATGTAAGTCCAGTTCAGTTCAATTGCTCAGTCGTTTCTGACTCTTTGTGACCCCATGGACTGCAACACGCCAGGCTTCCCTGTCCATCACCAACTCCCAGAGCTTGCTCAAATTCATGTCCATCGAGTCAGTGATGCCATTCAACCATCTCATCCTCTGTCGTCCCCTTCTCCTCCTGCCTTCAGTCTTTCCCAGCATCAGGATCTTTTCCAGTGAGTCAGTTCTTTGCATCAGATGGCCAAAGTATTGAAGTTTCAGCTTCAGCATCAGTCCTACCAGTGAACACCCAGGACTGATCTCCTTTAGGATGGACTGGTTGGATCTCCTTGCAGTCCAAGGGACTCTCAAGAGTCTTCTCCAACACCACTGTTCAAAAGCACCAATTCTTTGGCACTCAGATTTCTTTATAGCCCAACTCTCGCATCCATGCATGACTACTGGAAAAACCATAGCTTTGACTATATGGATCTCATGTAAAATGGGCATGATAGCTGCACTGCAAGATTCTGGTGGAGTTTGAAAGGAGTGATGGTAGCAAAGTGTTTGCTGTGGCTGCTGTGGAATGTTATACATAGGCACTTAATAAAGTCTAAATTCTTTTACTTTATTTATTTTTTTGGTTGCACTGGGTCTTTGTTGCTGCAAGCAGGCTTTCTCTAGTTGCAGTGAGTGGAAGCCACCCTTCATTGCAGTGCATGGGCTTCTCATTGTGATGGCTGCTCTTGTTGGGGAGCACAGGCTCTAGGGCTCATGGGCTTCAGGAGATGCGGCATTCAGGCTCAGTAGTTATGGCCTGTGGGCTCCAGAGCATGTGGACTTCAGTAATTGTGATGCAGGAACTCAGTGGTGTGGCTCGCAGGCTCTAGTGCTCAGGCTCAGTGGTTGTGGCACACAGGTTTACTTGGTCCATGGCATGCGGAATCTTCCTGGGCCAGCTATTGAACCCGTGTCCCCTGCATTGGCAGGCAGACTCCTATGCACTGTACCACCAGGGAAGTCCAAGTCTGCATTCTTTAAGGTCAGAATAGTGAGATTTGACCCTATAAAGAGAGTCTCCTAGGATAGGAGATACATGGCTATTCCACAGGCCCCAGCAAGAAGGATTTAATTTCTTGTGGAAGGAAGAACATGGGTGTTAATACCTACATCCAATTCTTGGAACCTGTGTCTATGTTAGGACATATGGCAAAGGGGAATTAAAGTTGTAGATGGATTTAAGATTACTAACCAGATGACTTTGAAATAAAGGGATTATTCTAGATTATGTGAATATGTGTGTGCATTCATGTTGAGTCGCTTCAGTCATTTTTGACTCTTTGAAACCCTGTGGACTGTAGCCCACCAGGCTCTCTGTCCATGGGATTCTCCATTCAAAAAAACTAGAGTGGGTTTCCATGTCTTTCAGGGGATCTTCCTGACCCAGGGATGGAACCCACATCTCCCGAGTCTCCTGCATTGCAGGCTGATTCTTTACCCACTGAGCCACCTGGAAGTGCAGATATATGTGTGTATAACTCCAAAAATGAAAACCACAATGTCTAAAAAATACACTGCTAAGATTAATAGCAAATTAGACATTCCAGAATAAAATTTCAAGTAAACTCGAAGATTGGATAAGAGAGTTATACCCAATTAAAAACTGCCTACTAGAAACTCACTTTAAATATAAAGATATAAATCAGTTAAAAATAAAAGGATGGGAGGAAATATATAATACTAACACTAGTCAAAAGATTCAGTGATCACTTTGCTACACACCTGAAATTGACAACATTGTCAATCAACCATTCTCCAACATAAAGCAAAAAAATTTTAAATAAATAAATAGGATGGTATTATCACAAAGAAAGAAAGGTTCAGTGGCTATATTAACACCAAAGTAGAATTCAGAGCAAAAAATATTATCAGGACAGAGTCATTTCATAGTAATAATTGAGTTATTTAATTCAATGAACATAATAATCACAAAATTTTATGCACCAAATAACAGAACACAATTCATGAAACAAAGCCAATTAGAACTGCAAGGACAAATAAACAAATCTGCAAATTATCATCAGAGATTTCAATATCTCTCTCTCAAAAATTGATAAAACAAGTACACAGAAAAAGCAGTAACAACATGGAAAAAGGTTATTGATGTGGGTTGTGACCCAAAAAAGATATGTTCAAGCCCTAGCCTCTAATGCTCATGAATGTGACCTTATTTTAGAAATAGGGTTTTTGCAGACATAATCAAGTTAAAATGAGGTTGTACTAGATGTACTATATGAGGGGGGTCCTAATCCAACGATTGGTGTCCTTATAAGAAAAGGGAAATTAGGACATAGACAGGGAGAAAACCATGTGATAATGACCAGAGAGACTAGAGTGATACATCTTCAACCAGAAGAACACTAAGGATTGCCAGCAACCACCAGAAGCTAGGAAAAGCCAAAGAAATCCTCCCCAAGTGCCTTTAGAGAGAGCATGACCTTGTTGACATCTTGGTTTTTTATTTCTAGCTTCAAAAACGTCAGAGAATAAATTCCTACTGGTTTAAGCCACCCAGTTTGTGGTAGTTTGTTACAGTAGCCCTAGGAAACTAATACAACTGTCAACTAATTTGTCCTAATTGACATTTATAGGACACTCCAACCAACAAGAGCAGAAAACATGCTCTTTACAAGTGTAAAGTCAAAATATGGCTCATATTCCGGATCTTAAAACAAGCCCCAGTACATTTAACAACAAGAACAAGGAAGTATATTCTCTGATCAGAAAGAAAGTAAACGATGGGACTTCTCTGGTTGCTCAGTGGTAAAGAATCCAGCTGCCAATGCAGGAGACACAGGTTCGATCCCTAATCCAGGAAGACCCTATGTCCAGGAGTAACTAAGCCCGTGCACTGCAACTTCTGAGCCTGTGCTCTAGTGCCCAGGAGCCGCAACTACTGAGCCCACCCAGCACATCCACTGAAAGCTGCACACCTTAGACCCCCTGCTCTGCAACAAGGGAAGCCATTGCAATGAGACTCTGCACCGCAACTGGAGAGAAGCCCCTTCTCACCAAAACTAGAGAAAAGCCTGTGCACCAGCAATGACCCAGCACAGTCAGAAATAAATTAATAAATAACTTCTTTTAAAAAAAGAAAGTAAACTATAAGTCACTGGCAGAAAAATAGCTGGAAAATCCCCAGACATTTTTAAACTAAATAACACACTTCCAAATAATCTGTAGATAAAAGAAGACTGAGAGAAAATATTTGCAAATCATATATCTGACAAATGTCTTTTATCTAGAATATATAAAGAAGCTCAAAACTCACTAATAAGAAAACACATAGTCTCAGAAAAAAGGGGCAAAAGATTTTAATCAGCAAAATGAAGAGGCAATCTACTGAATGGGAGAAAACATTTGCAAACTACACATCTGACAAGGGCTTAATATCTAAAAATATATTTAAAACTCATGTAATTCAATAGCAAAAAATAACAAATAATCCAATTAAAAATTAGCAAAGGCATTATTAGAGAAATACAGATCAAAACTACAATGAGTTATCACCTCACACTGGTCAGAATGGACATCATTAAAGAAGCTACAAACAATAAATGCTGGAGATGATGTGGATAAAAGGGAAACTTCTTACACTGTTGGCGGGAATGCAGATTGATATAGCCACTATGGAGAACAGTATGGAGATTCCTTAAAAAACTAGGAATAGAACTACCATATGACCAACAATCCCACTTCTATAAATAGACCCTGAGAAAGCCATAATTGAAAGAGACTCGTATACCCCAGTGTTTGTTGCAGCACTTTTTACAATAGCTAGGACATGGAAGCAACCTAGATGTCCATCAACAGATGAATGGAAATAGAAATTGTGATACATATATACAGTGGAATATTATTCAGTTTTGAAAAAAGAACACATTTGAGATCATTCTAATGAGGTGAATGAACCTGGAGCCTATTGTACAGAATGAAGTAGATCAGAAAAAGAAAGACGAATATTGTATATTAACACGTGTATGGAATCTAGAAAGATGGTACTAATGAATTTAGAAAGATGGTACTATTTGCAGGGCAGCAATGGAGATGCAGGCATAGGGACCAGACTTGTGGACATAGTGGGGGAAGGAGAGAGTGGGACAAATTGAGAGAGTAGCATGGAAACACATGCATGCATTACCATATGTAAAACAGATAGCCAGTGGGAATTTGCTGTGTAACAGGGAGCTCAACCCCATGCTCTGTGACAACCTAGACGGGTAGGATGGGGTGGGAGATGTGAGTGAGGTTCAAGAGGGAGGGGATATATGTATACCTGAGGCTGATTCATGTTGATGTATGGCAGAAACCAGCGCAATATTCTAAAGCAATTATCCTCCAATTTTAAAAAAAAAATTTTTTTAATGAACAAAGAATCTACTTGACATTTTTCCAAAGGAGATATTCAAATGGTCAACAAGTACATGAAAATGTGCCAAATATCACTAACCATTAGGGAAATGCAAGTCAAAACTAAAATGAGAAGATCACCTCACACCTGCTGGGTAGCTAGCATCAAAAACATAAGAGATAACAAATCCTGGTGAGGATGTGGAGAAAAAGGAACACTTAGTGCATTATTGGGAATGCACAAATTGGAAAGTAAATTGGTGCAGCCACTATGAAAAACAGTGTGGAACTTCCTCAAAAATTAAAANTGTTAGGGTAGCTAGCATCAAAAACATAAGAGATAACAAATCCTGGTGAGGATGTGGAGAAAAAGGAACACTTAGTGCATTATTGGGAATGCACAAATTGGAAAGTAAATTGGTGCAGCCACTATGAAAAACAGTGTGGAACTTCCTCAAAAATTAAAAGGAGAATTACCATATGATCCAGTGATTCCACTTCTGATTATATATACAAATGAAGTAAAATCACTGTCCTGAAGAGATATCTGCATCCCCATGCTCACTGTGGCATTATTTACAATAGCCAAAACATGGGGGAAATGAGTGAAATTGATCAAAAGGTACAAATTTCCAGTTATGAGATGAGTAAGTCTGGAGATGTAATGTAGAGCGTGGTGACTATAGTTAACAACAGTATCAGTCAGTCAGTCAGTTCAGTCACTCAGTCGTGTCCGACTCTTTGTGACCCCATGAATCGCAGCACACCAGGCCTCCCTATTCATCACCATCTTCCGGAGTTCACTCAAACTCACGTCCATCAAGTTGGTGGTGCCATCCAGCCATCTCATCCTCTATTGTTCCCTTCTCCTGCCCCCAATCCCTCCCAGCATCAGAGTCTTTTCCAGTGAGTCAACTCTTCTCATGAGGTGGCCAAAGTACTGGAGTTTCAGCTTTAGCATCTTTCCTTCCAATGAACACCCAGGGCTGATCTCATTTAGAATGGACTGGTTGGATCTCCTTGCAGTCCAAGGGACTCTCAAGAGTCTTCTTCAACACCAGTTCAAAAGCATCAATTTTTTGGCACTCAGCTTTCTTCACAGTCCAAATTTTGCATCCATACATGACCACTGGAAAAACCATAGCCTTGACTAGACGAACTTTTGTTGGCAAAGTAATGTCTCTGCTTTTCAACAGTGTACAGTATACATATACATATACTATGATTCTAGTTATATAAAAATCTAGAAAATAAAAACCAATCTCTTGTGACAGAGAAAAGGGGGAGCAAGAGTGAGGAGGGAGACAGAAAGGATAAGGAGGGAGAAATTACAAAAGAACATGAGGATAATAATAATAATAATAAAGAGAGGACATGAGGAAATGGCTAGTGGGAAGCTGGGGGGAGCTCTGTTTAGTGCTCTGTGGTAACGTAGAAGGGTGGGATTGGGCAGGGAGAAGTGGAAAGAAGATCCAATAGGGAGGGGATATATGTATACATATAGTTGATTCACTTCATTGTACAGCAGAGAATAACACAATATTGTAAAGCAAATATACCTCAATAAAAATAAATATTTTTTAAAGAAAAAAGAACATGAGGAAACTTTGGGGGCTGATAAATATGTTCTCTGTCTTGATTGTGGTAATGATTTCACAATATGTCAAAAGCTATTAAATTGTATCCCTTTGAAAAAGTATAGTATAGTTTATTGTATGCCAGTTATATGTTTTTAGGTGTGGAGAAAAGATCAAGGCAAACAGTGAGCCACAGATCATAGTCACAATTGACTGAGTCAAAAGCTGATCTGATACTATCCAGAAGACTCACAAATTTCTGCTGCCTAGGACTTGCTCACAGACACTATTCTCCCCGACATCCACCTTTCTGTTCTTACGAGCCTGATTTGTTCCTCACAGCTACATGTAATCTTATAATAAAGCTTTCTCCATAATTCAGAGTTAACCTGGTTGACTCTCTGTTTCTTAAAGCCAAAAATCCAAACTAAAAACTAGTTGACTCTGTTTCTTAAACCCAAAAATCCAAACTAAAAACGTATTTGATGGAAATCTAGAAGGTCAAGGCAGGTGGGCAGATTACAACAGGTAGGATTAAAAGTTTAATATGAAGGTGTCTAAGCCTAAATAATTGATGCTTTTGAACTGTGGTGTTGGAGAAGACTCTTGAGAGTCCCTTGAACTGCAAGGAGATCCAACCAGTCCATTCTGAAGGAGATCAGTCCTGGGTTTTCTTTGGAAGGAATGATACTAAAGCTGAAACTCCAGTACTTTGGCCACCTCATGCGAAAAGTTGACTCATTGGAAAGGGATTGGGGGCAGGAGGAGAAGGGGATGACCGAGGATGAGATGGCTGGATGGTATCACCAACTCGATGGACGTGAGCTTGAGTGAACTCCGGAAGATGGTGATGGACAGGGAGGCCTGCGATTCATTGGGTTACAAAGAGTCGGACACAACTGAGTGACTGAACTAAACTGAACTGAACTGAACCCTTAATAAATTCCTCAGAATACAAAAACTTGCAAATATGAATGAGGAAAGTTCCATTAAGTGGTATTTGATAAATGTTTATGCAACTACTATAGATCTCTGAAGAATCAGTGTGAACTAGAAAGAGATCAAAAGATAAAAGGGAAATCATACCTTTTTATTGAAATATAGCTGATTTAAAATGTATTAGTTTTGGTGTACCGCATGGGAAATGATATCTTAATTTCCAAAATATGTAAGGGATAGATTCTACCACCTTCAAATCATGAGGCTGACATCAGTTCCAGGAAGAATTCTGGAAGACATCCATCTCATCCATCCATCCATCTCATGGATGTCTATGAGTTCATTCAAAAGAAAGCAGCTGTCACTAAAAGCCAATATAGAGCCAGTCACAGCAAGTTACACTGCTCTGAAATCATTTCCTTTATGACAGAATTTATAATCTGGAAGATCAGCAAAGTGTCTTTCTCTTTCATTAAAAGTTGGTTTTTCTCCAGAATTCTGTCCTTAGCATCGAGTAGAGTTGCTAATTCAGTCAGATGTAAACTTGGAGCTTCTAAGAAGAAATGTCTGAAGAGAATCTGTCTGGGTGTGAAGAAGACACAAAAGAAAACAGAATTAAGCAATGAAGACAGAGTTCAGATGATATTTGAGCCCCTGGATCTCCAGCTCTACTTAGAGTTGGACCTACCTTTGACTTTTTAGATGTTTGTCGATATTCCTCCATCACTTTCTTACTTGCTTGACAGCTTGCTTGCTTATTTGCTTACTTCATTTGTTTATGTATTTCATCATTTTTTGGTGGACCTTTTGTTGATCTGAGCTGTACCTTTTGTCATTTACAACCAGTTGTTCATACTAATACATTTGTATTATTTGTATTTGAAAGAATGCTTGTTCAACATCATACTTGGTTAAAAGTTTCTCCGTACTTCATTTTATCAGGCTTGATTAGCAGCACTATGAGCCACTTTGGCCACTAAATTTTTAAAACTATATAGTAAAGTTGCATTTCATTCAAAACAGGGTGCCCAGCATGATGAAGAATCTTGAACCAGCTAGATAAGAAACTGAGGGTGTTTACTCTGCAGAAGAGAAGGTAGCTGCCTTCAAATATTTGACAGGCTCTCATGTATTAAAGTGTATAGATTTTTCTGGAGTGCCAAGGAGTAAAGTTCACCTGTGCTTGTTTTTTGTGTTCAACTCATTTTGGCTAACCTGTGAAGAACACTAAAGATGAGGTTCAGGACTTCACTGGTGGTCCAGTGGCTAAGAAACCACCTGCCAATGCAAGGGATAAGGGTTTGATCCCCGGCCCAGGAAGACTTGACACGTCACGGGGCAACTAAGCCCATACAGCACAACTACTTAGGCCATGCTTTGCAACTACTGAGCCCATGAGACCTAAAGCCTGTGCTCTGCAACAGGCTAAACTACCGCAGTGAGAAGCCCATGCATGGCAGCTAGAGTAGCCTACACTCGCCGCAACTAGAGAAAGCCCACACACAGTGACGAAGATCCAGCACAGTTCAGTTTAGTTCAGTAGCTCCGTTGTGTCCAATACTTTGTAACCCCGTGGACTGCAGCACGCCAGGCTTTCCTGTCCATCACCAATCCCCACAGCTTGCTCAAACTCATGTCCGTCGAGTGAGTGATGCCATTCAACCATCTCATCTTCTGTTGTCTCCTTCTTCTCCTGCCTTCAACCTTTCCCAGCATCAGAATCTTTTCCAATGAGTCAATTCTTCATATCAGGTGGCCAAAGTACCAGAGTTTCAGCTTCAGCATCAGTTCTTCCAATGAATATTCAGGATTGATTTCCTTTAGAATTGACTGGTTTGATCTCCTTGCCATCTAAGAGACTCTCAAGAGTCTTCTCCAATACCACAGTTCAAAATAGACCCAGCACAGCCAAAACTAAATAAATAAAAACAAAGTACATCATTCCAGTCCATTCTAACAGTAAGATACTATAATATAGTCAATATATTCTATCATATATTTCTCTGATTACTTGTACAGATAAAAATAGCCCTAAGAAGGACTCCCCTGGTGGCCTAGTGGTTAAACTCCACCTTGCAATGCAGGGACATGCATGCATGCTAAGTCACTAAGTTATGTCTGACTCTTTGCAACAACATAGACCATAGCTCACCAGGCTCCTCTGTCCATTGGATTTTCCCAGCAAGAACACTGGAGTGGGTTACCATGCCCTCCTCTCGGTGATCTTCCTGACCCAGGAATCAAATCCACACCTCCTGGGTCTCTTGCATTGCAGGTGGATTCTTTACGCTGAGCCACCTGGTCCCTTCCAAGGCAGGGAGTCCAGGTTCAATTCCTGATCTGGGACCTAAGATCCCACATGCCACAGAGTGTGGCCAAAAAACATGCCCTCCTCTTGGTGATCTTCCTGACCCAGGAATCAAATCCACACCTCCTGGGTCTCTTGCATTGCAGGTGGATTCTTTACGCTGACCCACCTGGTCCCTTCCAAGGCAGGGAGTCCAAGTTCAATTCCTGATCTGGGACCTAAGATCCCACATGCCACAGAGTGTGGCCAAAAAAAGAAAATAGCCCTAAGAAAATATTAGCAAATGTTTATTGAGTGTTCCCTATGTGCCAGGAACCATGTGTCTTTAAATATACTCTTACCTCCATCCTTCCGTCACTGATACTATGGCATCACTGTAAAACTAAAAATATTTCAATACTACCACTGGTTCATACATACATACAGAATTTCATATTCTTGTTAAAAGTAAAATAAGTTCAGGAAATAAAATGTAGCTCCTATTTGAGTATCGGATTTGGATAAAAGCTCAAATAACTTCTCACATGGTCCATAATCCAATTTCCCTGGTGTGTAGTTGAGCATCTTAGAATCCAAGTCAGATATTGTTCACTGACCATCCAACAGCTACTCTCTTTTGTTTCTTGCTAAGAGACCCTGATTTGATTAGATCGGTGATATGCTCAGCCTCAGTGAGTGAATCATATATTCGTTCCATAAATATTTATTCAGTACCTCTTATGCACCAAGCACTCAAGACGCTAAGGCTATAAGTGCAACAGCAGACAAAGTCCTATTTGTTTGAAGTTTTAATTCTAGTATAGAAAGACAGATCAGAAACAATAAATATAATACTACAGCAAATTAAATGGCTAATTACATGATTTATGGCATTATGAAGAAAAAGTAGAGCAGAATAAAGGAAATGGAAATGCCAGTGGTAGAGTTTGGAAGCAGATTGCAGTATTAAATAGAGTGATCAGGATAGGCCTCATTGAGGAGGTGAGAGTTGAGCAAAGCCTTGAAAGAGGTGGTTTAGGAGTGAAACAAGCTGACATCAAAGGGAAGAATGAAAGTAGTCATCAAGTAAAAAGAAAGAAGTTAGAATAAATTTATAAAGGAACAGCAGGTGTTCACATTTAGACATAAACTGTATGAGAGATCTGACCTGGAGATATAAATGTGAACATTATTGCCTTCAGTTCAGTTCAGTTCAGTCGCTCAGTTGTGTCTGACTCTTTGCAACCCCATGAATCGCAGCACGCCAGGCCTCCCTGTCCATCACCAACTCCTGGAGTCCACTCAAACTCACGTCCATCGAGTTGGTGATACCATCCAGCCATCTCACCCTCTGTCATCCCCTTCTCCTCCTGCCCCCAATCCCTCCCAGCATCAGAGTCTTTTCCAATGAGTCAACTCTTCGCATGAGATGGCCAGAGTACTAGAGTTTCAGCTTTAGCATCATTCCTTCCAAAGAACACCCAGGGCTGATCTCCTTCAGAATGGACTGATTGGATCTCTTTGCAGTCCAAGGGACTCTCAAGAGTCTTCATGCCTTACTGATGGTATTCAAACCATAAGACTGGAAGACATCTCTAAGCGTGACTATGGATAGAGAAGAGAATCAAAGACTGAGAGCAAGCCAACATAAGAGGTCAGGAAAGAGAAGCACACCATGGGAGGTTGAGAAGAAATGATAGTGAAATGCAAAAAAGGCATGAAATCCTGCCTAGAGCCTTATCCCCATCATCCTAACAGAAAGATTGGGAAAGGATGCAGGAGCTTGCAAGTAACTCAAGCCTCCAAAAAAAGGCCTAGTAAAAGAGTCACAATGCTCATTTCCAAATGTCTGGCTCTCCATGAAAACTTTTGAATTGAGTGAAAATGAAAATACAGCATATCAAAATTTGATGGTTGCAGCTTAAACAATACTTAGAAGGAAATTTAGAGCATTAAATATTTATGTTAGAAAGGAAGAAAATTCTCAAATCAGTTATCTAAGTTTCTGTCTTTAGAAACTAGAAAAAAATGAGCATAGTAAAACCAAGCAGAAAGATAGAAAAAATAAGGATAACAGCAGAAATCTATTAGGATAGAAAAGCAATAGAAAAGGCTTAATAAAACAAAAAAGCTTATTCTTAGAAAAGATCAGTAACATTTATAAACTCCTAGCCAGACTGATCAAGAAAAGAAGAGAGAAGACACAAATTATAAAATATCATGAATGGAAGAGAGCATATCATGAGATAAATCTACACCTAGTAAAAGAATAATAAAAGAATATTTTTTTAAAAAAATCCATGCCTATAAATAAAATGGATGAATTCCCTGAAAGTCACACTGCCCAAACTCACTCAAGAGAAAACAGGAAACCCGTCCTACACCTTTGGGAATTTATCTGCTATTCATGTACCTGCAAGGTTTTGCCCCAGATCTTTATATTCACCACCCAGCTCAAAAGTGAAAAGGCTTTCTCTGACCCCTCTAACTAAAGTAGGAATTTGGTGTTACAGTCTTCAAAGTATTTATACCATGTGAAGTTATCTTGTTGACATTTTATGTATGTGTTCCGGTCTGCCTCCCCACTTGACTGTCTTGTTCACTAGTGTAGCTGCAGGACTTAGCCCAGTGCATGTAAGGTGGCAGACCTTCAACAATAAAACGAATAGTACTTCAAAGTCCATTTCCTGTCAGTCTCCAATTTCTCTGGACTAAGATGGATCCACCTGGAGTGCAGACTTCAACAAGTCCAACTTCTCCATCTAAAGCCCAAGCTGATGACTCCTTCTACTAGGTATTGTTCTCCTAGTCCCACTACCCCAAAGATTGAAAGAATTAAATAAATTCAACTAATCTGCAACGCTGGGAAAAGATGACAGCAGGAGGAGAAGGAGAAGACAGAGGATGAGATGGCTGAATGGCATTACCGACTCGATGGACATGAGTCTGAGTAAACTCTGGGAGTTGGTGATGAACAAAGAGGCCTGGCATGCTGCAGTCCATGGGGTCACAAAGAGTCAGACAGGACTGAGAGACTGAACTGAACTGAACTGAACTGAAATCTGCAATAAAACAACAACCAGGAAACAGAGGCTAACAAAATATTCTTTTGCTTAAATGTCTAAATGTGGTAGAAAAAATCTTTTTTCCCTTCCTGCTTCCCATTTATATACACATTTAATCATCACAACAAATCTGAGGATTAGGTATTATTATATTTCTTTTTATAGATGAGGAAGCTGAAATACAGAGTATCTAATTCACACAACTATTAATTGCAGAGCCAGAGGTGAAATCCTGGCTGATGGGTTCCAGAAACTGGGACCTCAAATACCAACAAACAATACTGAGCTCCTAACATTAAAGGGTAGATTCCCTGCCTGAAAGATCCAGGGCACTTTTCTCTTCCCTCCATCCTGTTCAACAAACCATTCACACCAGAGCAGACTAAGAGGCAACTCCCTGGGGCAGCATGATCCTATCTAGACAAGGCAGGGAGAGAGGAGGGGATTCCAGATAAAAGAGGTCCCAAAGGAGGAAGAAGTTTTTCCTTACTGAGCATAATAGATGTCTGCACATGGCATGACCCTGTACAAAGAACTCACTCTTTTTTGCTCAAGCCCAAAGTGAAATACTATTTTTTACCTTATCTCAACAATTTTTATATGACTGACTACAGATAGGGCTTTCCTAGTGGCTCAAATAGCAAAAAAAACTGAGAGACTGAACTGAACTGAACTGAACTGAAATCTGCAATAAAACAACAACCAGGAAACAGAGGCTAGCAAAATATTCTTTTGCTTAAATGTCTAAATGTGGTAGAAAAAATCTTTTTTCCCTTCCTGCTTCCCATTTATATACACATTTAATCATCACAACAAATCTGAGGATTAGGTATTATTATATTTCTTTTTATAGATGAGGAAGCTAAAATACAGAGTATCTAATTCACACAACTATTAATTGCAGAGCCAGAGGTGAAATCCTGGCTGATGGGTTCCAGAAACTGGGACCTCAAATACCAACAAACAATACTGACCTCCTAACATTAAACGGTAGATTCCCTGCCTGAAAGATCCAGGGCACTTTTCTCTTCCCTCCATCCTGTTCAACAAACCATTCACACCAGAGCAGACTAAGAGGCAACTCCCTGGGGCAGCATGATCCTATCTAGACAAGGCAGGGAGAGAGGAGGGGATTCCAGATAAAAGAGGTCCCAAAGGAGGAAGAAGTTTTTCCTTACTGAGCATAATAGATGTCTGCACATGGCATGACCCTGTACAAAGAACTCACTCTTTTTTGCTCAAGCCCAAAGTGAAATACTATTTTTTACCTTATCTCAACAATTTTTATATGACTGACTACAGATAGGGCTTTCCTAGTGGCTCAAATAGCAAAAAAATCTGCCTGGGATGCAGGAGGCCCAGGTTTAATCGCTGGGCAGGAAGATCCCCTACAGAAGGGAATGGCAACCCACTCTAATTTCTTGCCTGGCGAATCCCATAGACAGAGAAACCTGGTGGGTTACTGTCCATGGAATCAGGACATTACCTAGTGGCTCAAATGGCAAAAAAATCTGCCTGGGATGCAGGAGGCCCAGGTTTAATCGCTGGGCAGGAAGATCCCCTACAGAAGGGAATGGCAACCCACTCTAATTTCTTGCCTGGCGAATCCCATAGACAGAGAAACCTGGTGGGTTACTGTCCATGGAATCAGGACATTTTGCCCAAAGCCCTTCTGATACCAGCTTCCTCATAACAATTAGTAACCATGAGGATTTTGAGCTGCAGCATGAATGTCCTGCATAGTTCTTTCACTGGAAAAAAAAAGTAAACCTAAATAAAAGAGCTTTTCTACCAAAGTTGTTCCCTCAAATGAAAAGCACAATTTTTTGTCCAGCCAAGAGGAAAAAATTTAACTTAAAAAAAAAAAAAAAAAAGTCACCAGAAAAGCCCAATTCCTTGGGTAAATAAGGTCAGATAACTTGACACCTAACACACAACATATAGTCTCCTGAAAGACTTAATAATTCTTTCACACCAGGCCCAGTAATGTAGCCAATAAGCCCATCAGGAAAAGTCAACAGCTCTGGGGTTTTCTTGATAAAAGACATCTGCTCTTTACTGATTCCAAACCCTGCACCTACTTCCATGGTTCTCAACCTACTAGACTTGCCCCTTCCCTTTTCAACACTACTCCCTGGACAGCCCCAAAATGGAATCTATGCAAGACTATAACCTATCGACACACATAACTTTTAACAAACCAACATAATGCCCTGAACTATAACACAAAGGACAAATAAAAATAATAGAATTTTTAATAAAATGCTCAGGCACAGCAATACAAGAAGATTAGTGAAGCAGTAGATGCATCTACACGTGGAATCCATGGGAATTTGACTTCTAACAAAGATTGATTTAGGTATGTTGTGTTAGGTATGCAAATGCCAAGAGCAGCCTGGCCCTTGGGTGATGAGGTTTTCCAAAATGGGGAAAAACTCTTGGTAAAGTCTGAGGCTAATCATGTACATTCTTCCTTCAATTTACACAACTTTTGTGGTCATGGAAAATCCAACCTATTTTTAATCCATGGAAAAAGTACTATGAGTATATATGTAAAGCTACTTCCCGGGTGATGCAGTTGGAAAAGAATCTGCCTGCCAATGAAGGAGATGCAAGAGACATCGCTTCAATCCCTGGGTTGGGAAGATTCCCTGAATCTGGAGTAGAAAATGGCAACCTACTCAACTATTCTTGCCTGGAAAATTCCATGGAGTGGGAAGCCTGATGGGTACATCCCATGGGGTCACAAAGAGTTGGACACAACTGAGAATGCACACAGCACATATATGCAAAGTGTTATTAGGTTCCAGACTCATAAACAACCTTTTCACCTACTTGAGTGACTGATGAGACATTCAAAAGTTATGTAGGATATCAAGCAATTCTTCCTTGTAAAAGACTGTCCTGCAGATTGCAAACTCCTTGTATCCCTGGCCTGTGCCCATAATATGCCAATAGCATCATCTCACACAACCAAAACATCCCCCAATTTTCCAACACGCCCTCTAGGTACAGTATCATTCCTGTGATGATCAGACATACTTTTATTCATGTGTTTATGAAAATAAGAACATTTTAAAAGAAATTCACTTCAAAGTTCAATTTTTTCAGACTTAGCTTTGACTCTGTATCTATTACCTACTTCGGAAGAATACAAATATGAGTTTTGGAGTCACATCAGAGTTTAAGGGCTTCCCAGGTGGCACTAGTGGTAAAGAACATGCTTGCCAATGCAGGAGATCTAAGAGACACAAGTTCAATCCCTGGGTCAGGAAAATCCTCTGGAGGAGGGAATGGCAACCCACTCCAGTGTTCTTGCCTGGAGAATCTCATGGACAGAAGAGCCTGGTGGGCTACAGTCCATAGGGTCGTAAAGAGTCAGACATGACTGAAGCAACTTAGCACGCACACATCTGTGTTTAAATCTCAATTTTCATCACTAACTACCTGGGTGACCTTAAGCAATCCCTTAATCTCTCTGATAAGCAGCTCTTTTCAATGAAAGAAAGAAAGGATGCCTTGACAGAAGGACCACAAATTTGACTCACACCCAACTCAGTAATGTCCTGATTGCCCATAAACAAATCTGGTACTTCTCCCAGGCTCCCATTCACTAGTTAATGGGAAAAGAATTAACTGCAGTTTAAATTCAATCCAATCTGCTAATTTAAACAATCTCTTTGGGCAGTATTGAGAATCTTTAGTGGAAAGAAAAAATGTTTAGATTCTCAGCCTGTTTTCTGTGTCTGAGACCTGTGAAGTGCGGCCTCTCATCTGGTTTAGGGCTCTGTTATCACAATCTTGGGCTTCCCAAGTGGCACAGTGGTAAAGAATCTGCCTGCCAAAGCAGGAGACACAAGAGACGCCAGCCCAATCCCTGAGTCTGGAAGATCCCTGGAGGAGAAAATGGTAACCTGCTTGAATATTCTTCCCTGGGAAATCCCACGGACAGAGGAGCCTGCCAGACTGCAGTCCATGGGGTGGCTACAGTTCAAGGGGTCACAAAGAGTCAGACACGACTGAGCACATCACAGTCCTTAAATCGTTAGTCTTTGAACAAAGGGCTTGTATTTCTGTTTTGCACTAGGCCCAGAAAATTATATAGCCAGTCTGGGCCTTCAGACAGCTGTCTCCTTGCCTAGCTTCTCTCCTGAAGATGACAACTGGGCATATGAAGACGAGGTATGAATGAGTCTTCATGACACTGATGAAAGGCTCTCCTGGCTTCAGGGAGGTCATTGGAATGCATTAGTAAGTTACTACTGGTCTCAAGATAGTGGCAGATTCATGTTGCTGTATTGCCGGGAGCCAGCATGAGGAACTCTGCCTGTGGCAAAGGTCATGAGGAAGGAGGCTCGGCATTATGCAAAGGCGGAATCGAGCCTCAGGAGAACCCTGTTCCCAAGCATCTACCCCCAAAACCAGAGTCTGCCTACTTTACTGCTTCATGCCCTCACCTACACCTCTGACTTTATGGGGGGGCTGTCCCCCACCACTTCTCTCAGAGAAGGAGTTAACTTGCAGCTCCAGTCAATAAAAATTTCTGGGTGTGACAAGAGTGTTCCAACTTACAAACTCCTCTGAAGGTTCTCTAGCCTGCCTGAGCAGGTTCGTCTGGCCACATGTGATTGTTTACAGCCTCCCAACTGTGAGAGGCACGAGATGCTTTAAACTTTCTAAATACAGATTCTTTTGAGAAGTTAGAAAATTATTAGTATAGTATAGTGGGTTGATTAAGAATTATATTGGTGAAGGGTTTTTCATTTGTTGAGCCAATATTTGCCACTAAATCTCCATATTCCCTGCCCTTATAATGAATATAACTAGCATATAGGAGAAATAAGTATTAACCTTTGATATTAATCAGTTAAACCTTAGGCTAAGTAAATTCCTTTTCTTGATTATAACCCCATGCACCCTCACACTATAGGAATGCAACTTTATCTGGTACCTTCGGAGGGTGGCACCTAGTTTAAGAAAAAATCACCCCTGGAAAAAATAAGTTTTCTGGTTGACTGACCATTATCAGAAAGGGCCATAAAATGTCAACAGGCCTCATGGCCAGAAGATGATGCAAAACCTCTAAGACCTTTATATACTTTTATATGAAGCACCTGATTTTGATAAAGGTCAGGTCTGCTGACCCTGCGTGACTCTCTATTCATCTCTATGTATAACAAAAAGTATATAAGCAAACCTGAAAATAAAGAAAACGGATCAGTTTCTGGAAAGACTGATTCCCCCATGTCATTCTTTCTTATTCTCTATTTTTCTAGCTGAATTCCCATCTGGAGCGTGGATGCTCACCAAGCCTGCTAATTGTGCCCTGGCTTCTCAGACCCACACGAGAGGGAGCCCAAGGCGGGGCACCCTCAGCTATTCAAGTGGGCGCCAGTGGCCTACGTAGGTGGTGCAAACCTCTTGTCTCAAGGTTTTATTGGTATTCCATGTAAACCAAGTTATTCAGCCTCTTTTTATCCACTAATTTTCCTACTACACTATTCTTTTCTAATCTCTCTTTATATTTCTAATTGAATAGCTTTTTCCTAGGACGCCAACTCTGTCCCCGCTTCTAATTCCCTAGAGCCAGCGGGGTTGGACCCTGGCAATGTATGGCAAAACTGATACAATATTGTAAAGTAAAAAATAATAATAATAATAATTAATAAATGTGTGGGTTTTTTTAAAGATAGTGACCATTACTCACTGGGGCTTCTAGCTTGGTCAGGATCCAGCAACACTTCTGCATGACTCAACCTCACCGCTATGATGCTGGCTGCAGCCTGTACAGCAGTTTCTCAATCCCTTATCCAGTCTACTGGCCTGGCAGTCCACCCTGTCTTGTCAGGGCAGGATGGGAAGATGGTGCCTTGGGAGGCCTACTGGCTTTTGTCACATCGTCCATAAAATATGGGAAGTAGGAGCAACATAGAAAAAATAAAACTACAAGATCTCTTTTGACCCTGGTGTTGTGGTCGTACCCCCAAGTTGGTACAGATGGACGGAATAAAAGATGAGATTTCTAGAGCCCTCAGCTTGGAAACAGACATCTCCCTTCTTTACCCTTACTATTCCTCTCATTTTTGAGATATAATTTATTTCAAGCCATGGGGGAAAGTTACAAGACATAAATTATTATCTTATCTTCCTATTTCCTTCCATAATCTCCTTGGCCAAAAAGTATGTGTGTTGGGGGTGGGGGGATCTTTACATTTAGTACATCATACCCTCCTGCTTCTTGATGTCAATTCTGTTAAGCCTTAACTGTGGACAAGGTGCCTTCTCTATATGATGGGAACCCCTCTATGATCTGAGCTTTCTAGGCTCAGCTAGTGATGTGTGAAATGGAAATAATTTGGCAAACCCTCTATCTCCACAACAACCGACTAAGAGGTTAAGAGCTCACCTTCTCCTTCTCTAGGACAATAAACACCATGGCTCCCGCTCAGAAGTCTGCCCTTTGCAAATAAAAATATGACAGAAGAGGGAAATTTAAGGGCATCTATTTAACATTTGCAAAAATAATAAGCCAACAACATTTATTTTGCAGATTAGTTTTGGTTTTTAGGTTTCAACCCAACATTTTCCTTGGGCTTCCCTGATGGCTCAGCAGTAAAGAATCCACCTGCGATGCAGGAGACCCAAGTTCAATCCCTTGGTCAGGAAGATCTCCTGGAAGAGGGCATGGCAACTCACTCCAGTATTCTTGCCTGGAAGAATTCCATGGACAGAGGAGCCTGGCAGGCTACAGTCCATGAGGTCACAGAGTTGGACACAACTGAGCAACTAAGCACACACCTTTTCCTTTTACAACTAATTCTTGAGTACAGACACTATCCAAAGCAATCCAAAAGAGATTCTACACATGAATATTTAGGGATGGAATCAGCTCCACTCCAAATCTCCTCTCTGAATCACAGCCTTGTATCTTTCTTTAAGTGGTCCATTGGGTCCTGACTTTGCATATCCAAAATTGAACACATTCATCTTTCCCCAAAACTAGCCTTCCTCTTTGACTTTCTTTTCTTATAAGCAGTAAAAAAAAAAAAAAAAAAGTGAATTTATAACAGTGGTTCCCAACCTTTCCTGGTTCATGGCATCCTTAGTATCTTGTTCATTTTTTCACACTGCCCCTGTACCAAAAGAAATACCTAATAATCCCATTAATTAAGAAGCTAGATCCAAATAAATTTATAAGTATGTATGTCCTAACAATTTGATTATGTTTAAAAAGTAATACACACAAAATTTTAAATAATATTTTCTTTGTTAACCACATTTACTTAACAGCAGGACATATGCACCTGCTGGGACCACACAACTTCTGCAATCTTGGAACCAAATTGGACAGCATCACACTCACTTCCTGCTTTATAATCATTTTCATGCAATACTTGCTTTTAATCACAGCAACCACCAAAAATCCAGCTTTGCAAAGATACAACAACACCAAAAGGAACTTATCATTATGATGCTGACATTGTGACCTGCATCAGGCTAGTAGTTTTTGTGATGTCCAGCAGTCTTGGAATATAATTATGTTTCCCTCAAAACGGTGAACTATCCTGCAGCAGTCCCTGAGAATTCACTGTGGTGTCCCAGGCCACCTCACTCACAGTTTAGGGACTGCAGGGTTAGAATGACAGCTTGGAACATGCTTTGATAGATCATTGCAGTAATGACTCCCATGAGTCATGCCTCCTTGCACCCCTACTCTCAAGCCAACATGACTTGCTTTAACCAATGAGACATTAGTAAGTGTGATATAAGCAAAGCCTTAAAAAATGTATGTACTTTGGGGTTTCTCCTCTCTTGCTGCTAGAAAACCTTCTGCTGCCATGTGGGTATACCTAGGCTATTCCCTGAAGAATAAAACACCTGGTGGGCAGAGGGTCCAGTCATTCCAGCCATCCCAGACATGTGACCATTCAGCTCAAGCCAAGATAACCCAGACTCAAAGAGCTGCCCACTGACCCATGGAACCATTGAAAATCTCAAAACCTTTTTCATTTTAAACTACTATGCTTGGGGCATTTTTTTAGGTGACCAAACTAAATGATACAATGTTAAAGTAACTGTATTTTATACTTTAGGCAATAGAAAATCAACAAGAGAACTAATTTCTTAATTAAGTTGAATAGAGTTATTAAATAAATGAATGCATGGTCATTCAATTATCCCCTTAATATTCTTTTAGAAATATCTTATGATTTCTAGTTATAGCCTCAGGAACAGATCTTGAAGTTGATAAACATTTCATTGACAACAAGATTAGAAAATTGACTTCATTTGTTTGAGCCACAGTTCCTAAAATTATAATGCAAGTGATTATTAATCTATAAGGAAGCCTGATTGTAAAGGAAAACTGTGAATTTTAATTTCGTTGTCAAAAAGGCGACTATAAATTTTGTTGCAAAGTATAAGAATAGCCCCTTCAACAAGGTCAGACCACTGACCACTGTAACTAAGTAGCCGAAACCCAGCTGCAAACTCAGAACTAAATGCGAACTAAGTGAAAATGACCTTAGAACAACAGAAATGTTTGCCACAGGATGCTGAACCTTGCTACTAATCAGAGCCATTCCCAATCAAATGTTTTTTTGACATAGCAGAGTCTCAACCACATCACATAGATGGTCCGATGGAACAGCTGTCAGCAGGGAAAGTAGGCCATGACCGTGAAAGTACAACAAGGAGCTGCTCTCTGGGACTACCTGTTTCTGCGTACTCAGAGAACATCACCATTCCACAGCACAATAAGACATGTTCTTTGTAAGAATGAGACTACATATCAAGAAAATATTGAAGGCTTGCAGAAATAAATTGAAAGCCCTTCAGTAAGATTCCCATTAAAAATGATGAAGAAAAATAGTATACGTTTTTCAGGTAGTAAATGCTAGTTATCTAGAAACCTAACTTGTGTGGAAAATTCCATTTCCCAGGAGCCATTGAGAATGATGATGATTTTGGCACCTCCATGAATTACAGGTCTTTCTCTGCACCAGCTCACCCTGGGCTTGTTAGTATCTACAGTTTTATTCTCTTGAGTAGAAGGATTCTCCCACCCCTCAATGGCCCCAAGATGTCTGAGGCACTGGCTCTTCTCAGACTTCAGCCCATCTTCCCAGGAAGGAGACCAAATGGGGCAATGAGGGAACAGGATGAACACGGTCTCATTTTGGCCCACGCTCCTTACTTTTGATTAAAATTGCATAAAGAACATGGATCAGGTATGTAACCCTTTGAGATTTCTAAAGCAGTAGCTGGAATTAAACAGAATTTCCCAAAAATGCACAGACAGGGCTGGGAAACCACAGCCTTCCCAATGAAGGAAAGCCTTCCCATAAAAGCTCCCTCTGCAGGAAGCTGATGAGAGCATATACTCTCCACAGGCAGACATTCCAAAGCTTCCTAAAAGTGGGATTCCTAGTCAAAGCTGAAAGCATTTCTGAAACTTTGCACACATACTGTCCAACTGCAGAGGAAAGTGGTACAGACATACTCCCAACAGCGATGATGAAAGTGCTTCCTCTTCACACCTTTTGTTATTGTGACAGGTTCAAATAGTATCACGTTGTTTGGTTTGCATTTCTCCTTGAGTAAATTTTTCCATATAAGTATTGGCCATTTTTATTTCTTCTCTTCTGACTGCTTTGATATGCCCTTTATCCATTTCCCTAGTAAGAGCTTCATATTCTTATTCATTTGTAAGATGCAAACATATTCAAGCAAGTGGCTCTTCTTAATCTTGGAATTGTGATGCATGGAGTAGTAGTTAGCATCATAAGCCTGACAAAGCATGATGCTGATGTTAAGAGTGATCATTTCCATATTTATTAAAACTTTTAATTGGGCCAAAATAAGAACCTATTTGAAGAAGAGATGGGTTTTCAGAAAAGATCAAGATTTATTGCCCATAGAAGTGCTCAGATTTAATATCTTCTGATATTTAGTCCATGCACTGACATTTTTATTCTAAATCTTAAAAAACTTGATTATTGATCCAGAAATTTCTGATATGAAATATCCTCATGGATGTACCTTATTTCATTACATATTCAACACATGTAAATTTTAAATTTTGGATAAAAATGTAACTACTTGTTCTTTTATTAAAAGATTGCCATCAGAAATTTCAGGTATAAATTAGTGACTCAGGCAAGTTGCAATGTCAAAATAACTGAACTTATACAGATATTATGGAACTAACAGTTCCAGGATGTTGATCCATAACTTGCCAAGAATAATTACTTTATATTTTTTGGTATTACCACTGACAAACCGAATACTCTTCAAAGAACTTTTATGGTTTATTCAATAATAGTTTTATAAAAGGTCATAAAGCAGTGGATATTGAACAATCACTCATAAACAATGCCTTAACAAAAATGACTCAGCCATTCCTTCTATTAAGAAAATCACCAAATCATTAAATTTCAGAATTCCAGGATTCCTGCTATTGTGCCGTTCCCAAATCTTCCCTTCAGTTCAGTTCAGTCGCTCAGTCGTGTCCGACTCTTTGCGACCCCATGAATTGCAGCACGCCAGGCCTCCCTGTTCATCACCATCTCTCGGAGATCACTCAGACTCACATCCATCGAGTCAGTGATGCCATCCAGCCATCTCATCCTCGGTCGTCCCCTTCTCCTCCCGCCCCCAATCCCTCCCAGCATCAGAGTCTTTTCCAATGAGTCAACTCTTCGCATGAGGTGGCCAAAGTACTGGAGTTTCAGCTTTAGCATCATTCCTTCCAAAGAAATCCCAGGGTTGATCTCCTTCAGAATGGACTGG
>SJYT01033994.1:58140-78956 GCA_006410635.1 Cephalophus harveyi
AAGACTCTGATGCTGGGAGGGATTGGGGGCAGGAGGAGAAGGGGACGACCGAGGATGAGATGGCTGGATGGCATCACTGACTCGATGGATGTGAGTTTGAGTGAACTCCGGGAGATGGTGATGAACAAGGAGGCCTGGCGTCCTGTGATTCATGGGGTCGCAAATAGTCAGACACGACTGAGCGACTGAACTGAACTGAACTGAACTTCCCTATTCAATTCTGAGTTAGATGTGGATCTTTTTTTTTAGTTACTTTACAATATTATGGTGGTTTTTGCCATACATTCACATGAATCAGCCATGGGCATACATGTGTTCCCCATCCTGAACCTCCCTCCCACCCCTGTGCTAGAAACTTGCACAAACTTCCACAAGATTTGGAAAGTGAAAGGCAGCTGCAGCCCTTATGCTCTGAAGGTCGTCCCAGTTAGAGGTAAGGTGAGGCAGGCCCAGAAAGGTGGCAGATGCCAGTCTGCCCTCTTCCTCCTTCCCCACACTACAGCCTTCACACTACAGGGCCAGCTGCTCATCCTGTCTGCCTCCTCCACTGACCAAAGGCTGGAATCCACAGAGGCTATATCTAGGAGCAGGCCCCAGCCTTGCACAGACTTCCACACTCGGCCCCTTAGCGGGCCCTCACGGCAGGCTCCCCTCCAGCTCCGACTTGACCGTGCCACTGCTCCAGAAGGGCGACTCAGTGACTCCCTGATTCAGCCGCTCTCCTTTTTGCACCCCTCCTTCTCCAGCTTCAGTTTCTGGTCCCAGCGGGCTCTGTTGCAGCAATTTGAATAAACTGAGTCTTCTCTCCTGCTGTCCCTGACAGCACTATGGGGCCTCCATCCACTCATCATGAGTGGAAACGCAGTCCTAATGCAAAGAAACTTGGATCAGAGGAAAAGCATACCAGGGCCATGCCAGTCCTCCAGGAACTGCAGGCCCTGAGGCTGCCTAACCTCCCAAAGTGCCTTCGCAACCAGATGGACAGGAGAAGGACCTTGCCTTCATTCTTGAGATCCATATCTAGAGATTCATACCCAGACAAATGCCATGCCTAAAGGATATGCTGAAAATCCAAACTCCAGAAAAGTATGAAATTTCTCTTGGAACTGGGCTTCTAAACAATTTTCAAGTCAGGCTTTTCTAAGAAAAAGGTGCTTAAAGATCCAGTAAGCTTGGTTACTGGTATTCTTAGCAGGATTTTCCATTCTCTTTCATTCTCAGTCTCTTTATTACAACTTAATCTTTTTAAATCCTATTTTGGATCATTTGAACTTCTCAGAAGTACTTTGGATTATTGGAATTACAGACTTCATTTTGAAATTGCTTTTCATGGCTCAAAAAGTCTTATTATAGTGGTGCCTTCTTTCATCCTGCTTTTTAAAGTTAAGGGTTCCTGGGATATGCTCTTAGAAGAATTAAGTCAATTTTACTGAATTTTATCCCCTATCAGTTTTGGTTTCATTACCTTATTTGCCTCAGGGAGTTTAATAGTATAATTAAGTAGGTTCTTTGGATATTACTTGCTTTATTCTATCTCATTTTAAAGCTTTTGGATTTTTTGGAAATCTAAGAACTTTCATATAGGTTTGTGAATATTTTTTACACAACCAAGTTACAGAGTGATTTATTCAGATGTGGGTGATATTTGTTCAATATGTGAAGCTGAATTTCAGAAAAGTATTTTTCCCTTCTGTCAGCATATATTTTTTGAAGAGTGCATTACCTTATGGTTTTACAAAAAAAGTATGTCCACTGAGCAAGACTGTGATTTTAGACCATAATCCCAAATGGAAAGATGGGGCTGTCTCATCATACCTTCAAATATAATTAAGTATTATAAACTATTAAAACCACAAAATACTAATTTCATTTGGTTACAGTCACTATTGCTAAAGGCATTAGGATGGATTTCAGTACTAAAAACTAAGAAAAATATTTCCAAACGTTTTTAGAACACTATAATAAGATTTAAGCATGTTTTAATTTTTTAATTTAAATTAGTGAAAGAACACTGTTTTTGAAAATATAATAGTGAACCCACTTTGTATGTCAACAATACTTCTTCAGTCCTAATTACTTGACCTACGATTGCCATGTAAAATTGTAAATATGTTTTCTTATTAATTTTACCAAAGAATATAAATACTGGCATGTGGAACTGACTATAAACTAACAGATCAAATACGTTTTAAACGTCTGAGTAAACTATACTGCCAAATAAACATTATTTTAACCTGAAAAGGCCTTTGGCTGTTGCCCCCCAAAACTGAGAACATGAAATGTGATCACTAAGCTGACAACAGCTTTTGCAGCCTGCTAAAGCTACAACTCATACCAAAATGGATGCTGCTGAATTCAATAAGAAAATTAAGAATCAATAACCTTGAGAAGAAAAATTCTTATTTTTAAAGAAGCTTTTTTAAAAAGATTTTTAAAAAAATTTTAAACCTGCTTCTTTATGAAACTATGTATATGCATGCATATACACACATGTGTGCTATGTTTCCAGATGATGAATGATATTCATGCAACAAAACATAACTTGAAATGGCCTTCATTTAATGCCACATTTTTCAAGCTCCCTCTATGTGGCAAGTATCCTGCAAGGTGTCTATGACTGGAAGATAAATGATTTACCAGGACATAGAATCACTCACAGACGAATACAATTGGTAGGCACATAAACAGCTTAACCAGGATACATGAGAGCACGTGCTATTATAAAAATAGAACCCACCAGAACTACAAAGGCTGGGAAAGAATCAGGAGCAACTGAATTTCCCTAACCCAATAATGAAGATCATTCTTGATCAGATCCAATCTGCCTTTGAAGGCTGAAATCTTACTACTTTTCTTCACACGATTACTTGCTCTCATACCCAAGCTCCACTTTTCCACTTCCACGCCTTGCCCTCTGCCTATGACCTATTGCTGGGCACCGTTTAAAGTGCTACTAAAATTTCACCCATGAAATCATCTCTGGTGCCAATGGGGTGAACTGTTCCCTCTCGGAGCTCCCATCAGCTCTCACTGCCTCTCAGGAAGTTACCATTCTCTGCCATGTATCATAGCTATTTTCTGACTTGCTGGTCTTTTCTGCTGCTGCTGCTGCTGCTAAGTCACTTCAGTCGTGTCCGACTCTGTGCAACCCCATAGACGGCAGCCCACCAGGCTCCCCCTTCCCTGGGATTCTCCAGGCAAGAATACTGGAGTGGGTTGCCATTTCCTTCTCCAATGCATGAAAGTGAAAAGTGAAAGTGAAGTCGCTCAGTCGTGTCCGACTCTTAGCGACCCCATGGAATGCAGCCCACCAGGCTCCTCCATCCATGGGATTTTCCAGGCAAGAGTACTGGAGTGGGGCGCCATTGCCTTCTCTGGCTGGTCTTTTCTGTGGAGACTAAACTGTAAACCCTCTGAGAACCAGGAACGTTTCTCGTTTCATTTTTTATATTCCCAGTACCAGGTATGGCACTTTGTAGTACATAGTGGATGTTCAATAGGCATTTTCTGAATTTAGAATTTTAAACCCACAACTCACTCCCTGAGGATGCTGACTCAGCACATATCAGTAGTCACTGTATGCTTTGGTCCAGAGCCTAAATGTTGGTTGATGTATCATGTTTTCTCATAGGAGGAGGGCAACTTTGTAAGAGGATTCAGTGATAATGAACAAGAAAGTAAAAATAATGCTTACTTATTTCACAAAAATTAAGAAAGTTCAATAGACAGTAGTTTACTGTTTAGAAAAGCTTGAAATCTCCAAGTTTTCTGTACTGTAAAGGCATCTTTTCTGGAAGAATCTCTATTAACTTTCAAAATATCATGTTCAGCATTGGCTCTTGAACAATCAGAAAGAAGAAAATGGGCGGCTGCCTCCCTTTTCAATATCAATACCATTAGCAAACACTATTGGAGTGAGGATGGGTAGGTGAGGAGAAAATATTGACTATAAGGTTCGCACAATGATGTCATAAGAGAGCTAGAAGCTAAAGGCTTTAGTATGAACAAGTTTTTTTAACTGAGGTAAACTTTAAGTTTTTGTTAACAAGAGCAGACAAGAAAGAAAATATGAATAAATCAATCCATGGATAACATCTCCATAAAGTATATGGATAGTAGAGAGATTTTTGTGGAAGTAGTCCCAATCTGTTGGGTTCTGGAGCCCGGTAACCACTGTAATTATTATAAGGAGACATTAAACAGGCACAGCAAATCTTGCCTGTGGATATACCTGCACATACGTCCTACCATTTGGCGCAAGCATGTAGATATTTCACTGATGAGTAACAGAATGTAAGGTTGGAGGAGCCAGGTAGGCTGATCTAGCTTCTCACATGGGAAGAGCTGTCAGAGGCAGGGATGGGACTCTACTCACCATCATGGGTGCACAATACGTCCTACCATTTGGCGCAAGCATGTAGATATTTCACTGATGAGTAACAGAATGTAAGGTTGGAGGAGCCAGGTAGGCTGATCTAGCTTCTCACATGGGAAGAGCTGTCAGAGGCAGGGATGGGACTCTACTCACCATCATGGGTGCACATGATCACTGCAAGTGATCACGGCAGGAGCATGGGCTTGAAAGCCCTGAGCAGAAAAGAGAGGTGGTAGAGTCAACACAGTGGCATAGGCTTCATAGTGAACAATAGGATTGCTCAGATCTTTGGAAAGCTACCACATTCATAAAATTCTGTGTATGGTTACTTTTTTGTGGGAGATGGTTAAGGGGCTGAGCTTCTGGATTTGGCCCTGGGCTCATTTGAAATAGCAAAAAAAAAAAAAAAATTGTGGGAATAAAAGGAAGCATGAGGCATTGAAGAGGGGAAACTCAAGGTATCACAAGTAGCACTTTGCCTGTTACAGATCCTGGAAATAGAGCTCAAGCCTAATTTAATCTGATCTTCAGGGGACCTCAAGCAGTATCTGAGTTTCTTACATAAATTCACTTAAAAGTGTTCCTGAATTCTTAGAAGCATTTTGTTATTGTGTGTTTCCTCAATTCCAATTGATGGAATAGTGCAGAAAAAAAGTTTTAGATTTAAAAAAATCAATTTTCATACTACATGAGTTCAGAATTAGTACTTTCAGAGCATTGACCAGTTATGACTAGTATCAAGGCAAACATGAATTTGTTAGCTTCATCAGAGAGGGAAGGCTGAACTGGATCCACTGCAAACTATGAAATGCCATGGAGGTCACAGTCTTTTCTACAAAACTAGAAAAGAAACTAGAAAACTACAAAACATCTACAAAACTAAACACACCCTGCCCCATGTCCTATGAACAAATAGGACTGTTGGTGACCAGGAAGGCCCAGAATGGATGTAAATGGTCCAGTTCAGTTCAGTTCATTTGCTCAGTCATGTCCAACTCTTTAGGACCCCATGGACTGCAGCATGCCAGGCTTCCCTGTCCATCACCAACTCCCAGAGCTTATTCAAACTTATGTCCATCGAGTCAGTGATGCCGTCCAGCCATCTCATCCTCTGTCGTCCCCTTCTCCTCCTGCCTTCAGCCTTTCCCAGCATCAGGGTCTTTTTCAATGAGTCAGTTCTTCACATCAGCTGGCCAAAGTATTGGAGTTTCAGCTTTAGCCTCAGTCCTTCCAAAGAATATTCAAGACTGATTTCCTTTAAGACTGACTGGTTTGATCTCCTTGCAGTCCAAGGGATTCTCAAGAGTTTTCTCCAAAGCACAGTTCAAAAGCATCAATTCTTCAGTGCTCAGCTTTCTTTATAGTCCAACTCTCACATCCATACATGACTACTGGAAAAACCATAGCTTTGACTAGACGGACCTTTGTTAGCAAAGTAAATGGTCCAAGCTTTCATCAAAGCTTCTGCTTTCCTTTTCTGTTACTATTTCATTTAATCCTCACAATGACTTTACATGGAAGTTAATATTATCTTGATATTAAATATGAAGAAACTGAGGAACAGAACTGACCAAGTTCACACAGTTAGTAAATAGCAGGACCAGAGTTCAAAACTATTTATATGACTGTGAAGCTTATGAGCATAATGATTAATAAGTCAATTAATCAACTACTTTTTGAGCATCTACACTGTATAAAGTACTAAAATAAGCATACTGTTAGCAAATGCTACATACATTATTGTATTACTCCGCATTCTCCAAAAAAATATAACCAATAGGATATATGTATGTGTGTATGTGTATATATTTATTATGGAAGTTGGCTCACATGAAAACAGAGGCTAGTAAGTTCAAATCTGCAGTGTGGACTGGCAGGCTTGAGACCCAGGAGAAATGACAGTACATCTCTAGTCCCAAGGCCAGCAGGCACAGGCCCAGGAAAGCTGATGGTAACTATGAAGTCCAAAGACAGTCTGCTAATGACTTTCTCTTACTTGGGTGAGGGTTGGCCTTTTTGTTCTGTTTAGGCCTTTAAATGATTGGATGATGCCCACTCACATTATAGAGGTCAGTCTGCTTCACCCTACCCATTAAAATGTTAATCTCATCCAAAAACACCCTCACAGAAATGCCCAAAATATGTTTGACCAAATATTTGCACATCCTATGGCCCAGTCTCCCAATACAGGAGACCCGGGTTCGATCCCGGGGTCAGGAAGATCCCCTGGAGAAAGAAATGGCAACCCACTCCAGGATTCTTGCCTGGAGAATCCCATGGACAGAGAAGCCTGGTGGGCTACAGTCTATGGGGTCGCAAAGAGTAGGACATGACTGAGTGACTTCACTTACTTACTTATGGCCCAGTCAAGTTGACACATAAAATTAATCATCACAATTATATTTAAAATGAGCCTCCCTCTCAAACCTTTTTTATAGTAACTTTATAATTTATATACTTTACTAGTCTGGGATTTAATGCAAGTACTTTTTAGTCTCAAACACTTAAGAACCCACAATTCCCTTTATAGAAACTAGGGATATCATTTACATTTGTGCCTCTTATTTTTAAACTTTAAATTAGATTTTAAATGAAGATTTTTCAATTACTGTGTCGTCAGGAAACTTGTAAATATACTAAGACATAATTCTGAAATTAATACTGTCAGGATTAAGCTCCTATCTAATAAAAACATTACTTAAATAAGTAATTTTTTTCCACATTTACCGTATAGATAAAGATAAGAAAAAAAGTCAGGGAAATGAGTACTAGGAGGCACAATGTGAAAGTGAAAATGAAGGCACTCAGTCGTGTCTCATGGACTGTAGTCTACCAAGCTCCTCCGTCCATGGAATTTTCCAAGCAAGAATACTGGAGTGGGTTGTCATTTCCTTCTCCAAGACATCTTCCCGACTCAGGGATCAAACCCAGGTCTCCTGCATTGCAGGCAGACCCTTTACCTTCTGAGCCACCAGGGAGGAGGCAGAAAAGAAAACTTAAATCAGGTGACAAGAAGAAATATCACTAAGAACAAAATTTAAAATGGCAGTTAATAGAACGTCTGGTGAAAAAGAAAGCAAACTTTAGAACTATGAGAACAAAATCTAGAACAATGAGTCCCTACTCTCCTGCTCAGAGCAAAGGATTAGTGCAAAAATTAGGATTAGGTCTCTATTTTTAGGCTCCCTGAAGGCAGGAATCACATCTTTGTGTACCCTATGTGTGGTAAAACACAGGCCTTACAGTAACAATTCAATAAATGTTAAATAATTTTTTAAGTTAATAAATGGATGTTTGAAGAAAAATAAACTGGCAGAGGGAACAGAAAAAATAAAGGCACGTAGGGACTTCCCTGGCAGTTCAGTGGTTAAGACTCCACACTCCCAATGCAGGTGGCACAGGTTTGATCCCTGGTCAGGGAACTAATATCCTATATGCCATGTGGGCAAAAACAAATAAATAAAAGGGATATGATGTGGTTTGGTTACAGCCCCACTAAGTACACAAGCTGAGATTCCAAGACCTCTTTGGATCATCAAAATTGTAGGATTTACATGAGAGCGAGTTCCCAAGGCCTGCTGGGCTTGCTCAGTTCAAGAAAACACTTTCTTCCCTAGAGCAATGTGTGCATGCTCAGTGGTTTCAGTTGTGTCTGACTGTGACCCTATGGACTGTAGCCTGCCTGCTCCTCAGGCCATGGGATTCTCCAGGCAGCAGTACTGGAGCAATAGGACATACCAAAAACGAGCTATGTAAGAACTTTACTGCTTTCTTTTATTCATCCACCCACCTGGTTTTTTCTTTTTTTTCTAAAAAGCTAGTTATTTTTCTAGGTTAATTAAGAAGAGTATTCATTTGCAATTCTTTTCTGATACTTCTTTCTACCACCTTCAAATATTTGCACTTTGCTTTTCATCTTGAAAAATCCTTTTTGTAGCACTCGTATCTAATCCCTGTGTCCTGTTAGAAATGCAAGGTCAGTTTCACTTTATGTGCAGCATTTTGGAAATTCTGATGCAATCACAAGTTGGACACTCCTTCAAAGCCCCAAGATTTCTCCTGCAGATATATAGATATAAAGAGAGATGCAGGCTTGATCCCTGGGTCAGGAAGATCCCCTGGAGAAGGAAATAACAATCCACTCCAATATTCTTACCTGAGAAATCCCATGGACAGAGGAATCTGGTCGGCTACAATCCACGGGGCTGCAAAAAGTTGGACATGACAGAACAACTGAGATTTATTCATAGCATATATACGAATACATATACAGCAAACCAAAAAGCTTTTCACTTCATAGATTACATTTTTGGGGGGAAGAAACCCAAAGTTTTATCATCAATATATGTAATCACCAATTAAATAAAGCTATCATTTCACAGCTTTCAGAGCAAGAGCAGAATTCCTGGTCTAGGGTCCAGACTATTACATCTGAGAAAACTGCCTTAAGATTCTTCAAACTCCAACATCTCATCTACAAGAATTTGTTGTTGTTGTTCAGTCACTTGTTTGTGTCCCACTCTTTGTGACCCCATGGACTGCAGCTCTCCAGGCTTCCCTGTCCTTCATCAACTCCCAGAGCTTACTCAAACTTATGTCCATTGAGTTGATGATGACACCCAACCATCTCATCCTCTGTCATCCCCTTCTCCTCCTGCCTTCAATCTTTCCCAGCTTCAGGGTCTTTTCCAGTGAGTCAACTGTTCCTATCAGGTGGCCAAAGTATTTGAGCTTCAAGCTCAGCATCAACTCTTCAAATGAATATTCAGGATTGATTACCTTTAGGATTGACTTGTTGGATCTCTTTACAGTTCAAGGGACTCTCAAGAGTCTTCTCCAACACCACAGTTCAAAAGCATCAACTCTTCGGTGCTCAGACTTCCTTATGGTCCAACTCTCACATCCATACATGACTATTGGAAAAACGATAGCTTTGACTAGATGGACCTTTGTTGGAAAAGTAATGTCTCTGCTTTTGAATATGCTGTCTAGGTTGGTCGCAGCTTTTCTTCCAAGGAGCAAGCATCTTTTAATTTCAAGGCTGCGGTCACCATCTGCAGTGACTTTGGAGCCCAGGAAAAAGTCTGTCACTATGGATATTACTTCTCTATCAAATGTGAACATCATGTCACAACACGTGTCCCTGGTGGTTGTGGTGCTCACAATGGGGTCTCTGTCCCACTGACAAAGGGCCATTGTGTGATCCTTCAAGCTCAACTAAGGCCAACAGAGGCAGGTGTTTTATTATAACATTTCTCTATTTCTTTGTTTCAGCTTCATTTCAAAAGATGATTTCCTTTTACCCTGGAGTCCAAAACTTTGTTTAAATAAGGAGGTCATAGATGAATCATGCTTTACTACTTCCCAATACTTATTTCCACTAGTCAGTTACTTGATTATATCTAAGCCCTTTCATTTAACACTAGACAGAAATGCCCTTGATGAGATTTTCTGGAGAGTAATGTGCTCTTTGCCCAGGAAAGCTGGCTATTAAAAGTTATATCCTCCTTTAGCTTAGAAATTTTACCACTTATGTCTATGAGATAAAGCAAAGCATGAAACAAAATACAAGTGCCATCCTGGTAACCTTGATTTTCTGGGACAGTTTAAATTTCATGCATTAAAATATAGTATTAATGTCAACTAATAGAGGTTTGGTTAAATAAATTGCAATATATTAAACAATGGGCAACTGTACGGTCATTTAAAAGATGGGTAGAAGAATATGAAATGGAAAATATAGTACATGTTTAGGTTAGGAGCCAGATTATAAAATACTATCGGAGAATAATTTAATTTTGTAGAGAAAGGACTGAAAAATGTGTATCAACATAATAATTTTAATTATGTATTTGTGGTAAAATTATGCATAATTTTTATTTTTTCCTTGAACTTTTCCATATTCCTAACTTTCCTTTGGTGCTTAAATAGATTTAAAGCATTTAAATACACTCAGTATCATCCATTCAGCAAAAGATACCTAAAAAGCAAAAGTTGCTGTTTCCTATTAAATCAAGTACAAGCCTCTTTTCCATGATCTTTGAACTCATTCTTGCCCCTTCTTTCTAGTCAACTGTAAGACAATTTACTCCAAAGCTTAGCAGGTGGAAACAGTGCACATTTTCAGCTCACAGTCTCCACAGGTCATGAGTCTGGGCACAGCTTATCTGGACTCTCTGCTTCACGGTCTCTCAGTCAAGCGGTTGGCCCAGGATCTACAGGTTCAAATCGGGAAGGACTGACTTCCCAAGCTCACTCCATGGATGCTGGAGCATTCAGTTTCTCACATGCTGTTGGACTAAAGACCTCAATTCCTTGCTGCCTGTGAGCCAGAAGTTTCTCTCATCTCCTGGCCACGTGTGCCTCTTCCACTCAGCAGCTGTTCACCAAAGCATGAGAGAAGACGACAGACGATCTGTTAGCAACAGGGAGGTCACAGTATTTTTTAACTCAGTCTCAGAAGTCCCATCTAGAACTAACTCATGAAGCCCAGCCAACCCTCAAGGAGAAAATTACACCAGGATATGAATACCAATAGGTGGGATCCCTGGGAGCCATCTTAGGAATGTGCCTACCACATCATCCTATCCAATTGGTCTTTTTGTAATTTCCCTGCTTTACCTTAGAAATCTCTTTTATTTCCCTCAACTCCCTTCCTTCACAGTCTGTAAGTATATAAAAATAAATAGCAAAAGTCAAGTTTTTTTATTTTACACTTAAGTTTTTAGATAAAATAAAATCATATTTTTCTGATGATAAATTGATGGATTTTTTTGGAATGTGTATGTCTTTAGGGGATTTTGTGTTCCCCTAATGTGAAATAGAAAAACTCTATCACCACATTATTTATAATACCTGCAAGCCATTTTTAAAATCTAAATTCTCACTGTATATAAATTATGATGTGAAGAGTGAAAATGTTAGCCACTCAGTTGTGTCCAACTCTTTGCAACCCCATAAAGTGTAGCCCACCAGGCTCCTCCATCCATGGAATTCTCCAGGCAGGAATATTGGAGTGGGTATTTTCAGGGGATTTTCCGGATTCAGGGATTGAACCAGAGAATCCTACCCTGCAGGCAGATTCTTTACTGTCTGGGAAGCCCATGTAAATTATGATATAGTCATAATTAATTAATAATAATATTAAAGTATTAAAATCATCTAGTAGAAGAACATTTAGAACATTGTAAATACTTGTATTGTTAATTTTTTTAAATCAAGATCTAAAGCAATATAGACAGATGTGTATAAGAGACAGACCCAGGTCAGTGACCCACCCCTACCTCACTGGCTCCTCATTAGAGGGTCCTGCCATCCCAGAACAAACAGTGCAGAGGGCACATCAGAAGGATGCACGAGGGTCATGAGAGCCAGGGCTTGGAGTCAGACTGACATGGGTTCAGATCCAGCTCTGGCACTTCCTGGCTGTGTGACCTTGAAGAGGTACCACTTCTCTGGGTTTCAGTCTGGTGAGGCCTGAGTGTGTGAACAGTGTAAAGAGCTTATCAGAGGGCCGGGCACAGGGCTCGACGTGTGTCCACCATTGATCATATCATGATTTCATCTCTCTGGGCTCAACGCTGGGCTGTTGTAAGGACAGGAGGGTCAAAAGGAGGGGTGGTGGCCTCTGTACAGATCTGAAGTGGTTGGAGTTGGCATGGGAACAGGGCTTGCTGGCCCCTCTTCGAGCAGGTTGGGGGCCCTGGGGCCATGGACACCCCAGAGGACCTGGTCTGGTCTCCTGTGCCCCTCTTGGGGTACCCTGAAGGATTGGGGAGGATGCCGGTACAGGTGACCAGCCTGCTGTGGCCACGGAGGTGCTGGAACTGTAGGCCCTGCAGATTTTGTGGGCACCCTCAGCCAGGTGGGGACACGGAAGGGTGAGGAGCAGAGAGACGGGCAGGACGCCAGCACCTGTCCCGCGTGGTTCATCACAGCAGCACGGTCATCGCTTCCCGCCTTCCTTCTCCCCGGCCTGTTCCCGAGCACCGCGAGGCCGGGTGTGATGCCACGAACGCTAGACTGGGTGCCGATGCCACTGCTTTGTCTAGACATGGAGGCTGAGGCTCCAAGAAGAGAGAAACTGCCCCAGGCCCACATGCAGCTGCGAAGTCGCTGCCTGCCTGTCCGTGGAGCTCTGACGACGGGCTGCATTCCCCAGAGGCTTGGTCTCTCCCTCTCTCCCACCCCTTTAGCCCCTCCCCGGCCCCCAGTCCACCACGCTGACAGGCCCTGCAACTGGGAACAAGCCCCCAGCCCTCTGTGCCTCAGTTTCCTCTTTTGCACAATGAGGAGGCGGGACCAGACCAGGGGTCCCCTCGCTGCTGTGGTGGTTGTGGAGCTTTCACTGCAGTGAACTCACGTGGAAACTCAGGAGGTCATACACATCCAAGGCCACGTCCTGGGGAGGGGGCTCAGCCTGGGCCTGCCAGGGTCCCCTCCCCCAGCCCCAAGAGCTGCCGCTTAAGCGTCACGGATGCACTTGCTGTGGGTATATGTGCTTAGCTGCTCAGTCGTGTCTGACTCTTCGCAGCCCTGTGCACTGTAGCCCGCCAGGCTCCTCTGTCCAAGGGGATTCTCCAGGCAAGAATACTGGAGTGGGTTGCCTTTTCCGCCTCCAGGGAATCTTCCCGACTCACGGATCAAGTTCGAGTCTCCTGTATTGGCAGGTATATTCTTTACTCCTGGCCTGAAAAGGGGAGACTTCTGGGCACAGTGGCAGTCCCCAGCCCGAGGGTCATGACGAAGCCCTGGGCTCCTACATCTGCATGGTCCTGGTGACCCAGTCACTCTCATCATGGGTCCATGTGTGGCCTCATCACTTTTTGCTGTTAGACTGATTTTAGCCAGATAAAAAGCATTGATAGCAGCCCACTCTCACCCTGAAATGACATTTCACTGATGGCAGAAAAGTAACAGCAAGAAAGGGACAGTGGGGCTGGTGGGGGTGGCAGCGAGGTGGTGACAGTTACTTTCCCTCATGAAGCCTCAGGGCAGCAACTTCTTTCCATCCTCCCGGCTCCCTGGATGGGGGCAGGGGGCTGACTGCTCCCACAGGCATCCAAGTTAGTATATAAAATTTTTTGTTCACTGTATTATTTTAATGAGTCTAACAGTATTTTCTAATTAGTTCACTGAATTTATGTGTAAACAAATTTTTAATAAATTTATTTATATTTAAATGAAGGACAATTGCTTTATCATATTGTGTTAAATTTTTGATAAAAGTTATTTGGTTTTGTGTTTTTGGTAAACCAGCCTTCTTCTATTCTTGTTAAATTATGGGAAGCAGGAAAAAAATTAAAAGAGAAAACCCCTCAACCATTAAACATCCCCTAGAGAACACCACTATATTCCAAATTAGGATCATCCACAGCTTCTGGCAGATAAAATTCATCTGACTAAAAAAAATTTCTTTAATTTTTAAAGGACAAAATAGGAAATGAAGAAAAATTAAACCCAGGTTTCTCTTTTAATGTTTCTTCGTTCTCTATTTTATTCTTTAAAAATTAAAAAAAAATCTAAGCAGATGAATTTTATCTACCAGAAACTGTGGATGATCCAATTGATAAAAAGCCTCTTGATGAAAGTGAAAGAGAAGAGTGAAAACGCTGGCTTTAAACTCAACATTCAGAAAACTAAGATCATGGCATATTTCTCTTTTAATGTTTCTTCATTCTCTATTTTATTCTTTAAAAATTAAAAAAAAATCTAAGCAGATGAATTTTATCTACCAGAAACTGTGGATGATCCAATTGATAAAAAGCCTCTTGATGAAAGTGAAAGAGAAGAGTGAAAACGCTGGCTTTAAACTCAACATTCAGAAAACTAAGATCATGGCATCCAATCCCATTACTTCATGGCAAATAGATAGGGAAACAATGGAAACAGTGTCAGACTTTATTTTCCTGGGCTCCAAAATTACTGTGGATGGTGACTGCAGCCATGAAATTAAAAGACACTTGTTCCTTTGAAGAAAAGCTATGACCAACTTGGATAGCATATTAAAAAGCAGAGACATTACTTTGCCAACAAAGTTCTGTATAATCAAAGCTATGGTTTTTCCGGTAGCCATGTATGGATGTGAGAGTTGGACTATAAAGAAATCTGAGCACTGAAGAATTGATGCATTTGAACTGTGGTGTTGGAGAAGACTCTGGAGAGTCCCTTGGACTGCAAGGAGCTCTAACCAGTCCATCCTAAAGGAAATCAGTCCTGAATATTCATTGGAAGGACTGATGCTAAAGCTGAAACTCCAATTCTTTGGCCACCTGATGTGAAGATCTGACTCACTGGAAAAGACCCTGATGCTGGGAAAGATTGAAGGCAAGAGGAGAAGTGGATGACAGAGGATGAGATGGTTGGATGGCATCACCAACACGATGGACATGAGTTTGAGTAAGCTCCGGGAGTTGGTGATGGACAGGGAAGTCTGGCATGCTGCAGTCCATGAGGTCGCAAAGAGTCGGACGTGACTGAGCGACTGAACTGAACTGATATATAGCAGTAACCAACACAATATTGCAAAGCAATTATCCTCCAATTAAAAAATAAATTAATTTAAATAAAAATTTAAAAATAGAAACCTCCCAAGCTTTCCAAAGGCAAATTTAGTCATGTGAAAGTGTCTAACAAATCTTCTTTCACAAATATACAAGCAACTCCTGAAGCTCAATTCCAGAAAAATAAACGACCCAATCAAAAAATGGGCCAAAGAACTAAATAGACATTTCTCCAAAGAAGACATACAGATGGCTAACAAACACATGAAAAAGATGCTCAACATCACTCATTATCAGAGAAATGCAAATCAAAACCACAATGAGGTACCATTTCACGCCAGTCAGAATGGCTGCGATCCAAAAGTCTACAAGCAAAAAATGCTGGAGAGGGTGTGGAGAAAAGGGAACCCTCTTACACTGTTGGTGGGAATGCAAACTAGTACAGCCACTATGGAGAACAGTGTGGAGATTCCTTAAAAAACTGGAAATAGAAATGCCTTATGACCCAGCAATCCCACTACTGGGCATACACACTGAGGAAACCAAAATTGAAAGAGACACATGTATGCCAAACTTCATTGCAGCACTGTTTATAATAGCCAGGACATGAAAGCAACCTAGATGTCCATCAGCAGATGAATGGATAAGAAAGCTGTGGTATATATACACAGTGGAGTATTACTCAAACATTAAAAAGAATACATTTGAATCAGTTCCAATGAGGTGGATGAAACTGGAGCAGATTATACAGAGTGAAGTAAGCCAGAAAGAAAAACACCAATACAGTATACTGACACATATATATGGAATTTAGAAAGATGGTAACGATAATCCTGTATGTGAAACAGCAAAAGAGACACAGATGTATAGAACAGTCTTTTGGACTCTGTGGGAGAAGAAGAGGCGGGGATGATTTGGGAGAATGGCATTGAAACATGTATAATATCATATATGAAATGAATCACCAGTCCAGGTTCAATGCATGATACTGGATGCTCGGGGCTGGTGCACTGGGACAACCCAGAGGAATGGTACAGGGAGGGAGGAGGGAGGGGGGCTCAGGATGGGAAACACGTGTATACCTGTGGCGGGTTCATGTTGATGTATGGCAAAACCAATACAATATTGTAAAGTAATTAACCTCCAATTAAAATAAATAAATTTATATTTTTAAAAATATATTATCAATTTTATTATATCCTTCATGATTATATTTTGATGTAGTCAGTCTTCTTTTACAGTAATGTTCCTTTTCCAAGTATAGAAATAATATATAATTCTCTCATTGTAGAGAATTTGGAAAACAGACAAAAGCGCAAGGGAGAAAACAAAAGTCATCCACAATTGTAATACCCAGATTTTACTACTGCTAATATATATATTAATTCTTTCCTTTTATATACTTTGCTAAACAATGGATCCTAAATGTAATATGTCTTTTCATTTCACTAACATTATACATTTTCTCATGATAGTAAATGTTTTTAAATAAAGCATTTCGATGACATTCCATCATGATGATCATCTTTGTATCCAAAACTCTGTTCAAGTGTTCAAAAATTTTATCTAGTTTTATATCAGTATTATGAAAATCCTATGGACGGAGGAGCTTGATAGGCTGCAGTCCATGGGGTCGCTAAGAGTCAGACAAAACTGAGTGACTTCACTTTCACTTTTCACTTTCATGTATTGGAGAAGGAAATGGCAGCTCACTCCAGTGTTCTTGCCTGGAGAATCCCAGGGACAGGGGAGCCTGGTGGGCTGCCGTCTATGGGGTCACACAGAGTCGGACACGACTGATGTGATTTAGCACCAGAATGCTACTATTTTAAATTAACTGATAAAAATTTAGCATTATGTTTTTATGCTCTGCAACAGGTTCTATAAAATGGGATTTATCTTTTTCCAAAACTTGAAAAAAACGCACTTTTTCTAACTATCTGCATTAAGAGTCATTTGGGAGGTGATGAACTATTTATTTAGATTTTCTACTTACATTAAATCAATTTAGGTAATTTCTTCCATAAAATTACATATTTTAATTTGATGGTGGAAAGTCCTTCTCAACCAGGGAAGATTGTTGCTGAATATTATAGTTTTCCATATTCTTCAAGATTATTTAAATGGGAAGATATGAGAAGACAAATCAGGTACTTATAGCTCACTGCAATCATATACAAGAACCTCTCCACCAGCTTATAAAACTCAATGTCTAAAATACCATATGATACCATTTACATGTGGATTCTAAAATAGGACACAAATGAACTTTTCTATGAAACAGATGCAGACTCACAGACATAGAATAGACTTTGCCAAGGAGGAGGGGGAAAAGGGGAGGGATAGGTTAGGAGTCTGTGATTACTAGAAGCTTTCTATATATAAACTATCCATTAAAGTGTAGAATGGATAAACAGCAAGGTCCTGTTTTATAGCACAGAGAACTATATTCAGTATCCTGTAATAAATCATAATGGAGAAGAAGATGAAAATATAAATGCTGTTGTTCAGTTGCTAAGTCATGTCCAACTCTTTGCAACGCTATGGACTGCAGCACACCAAGCGATGCTGTCCTTCACCATCTCCCATCCTGGAGTTTGCTCAAACTCATATCCATTGAGTCAGTGATGCCATCCAGCCATCTTATCCTGTCATATACGTACAATTGAATCACTCTGCTGACTAACAAATCAATACAACGTTGTAAATCAACTATACTTCAGTAAAATATTTTTTTAAAAAAGTCAACATCTGCCTGAAAGTGTATCAACAAATAATACATTTGTTAAATATTTACTCTGCTCCAGATAAAATGCTAAGTGCTTTAGGCTTCCCTGGTGGCTCAGAGGTTAAAGTGTCTGCCTGCAATGCGGGAGACCCGGGTTCGATCCCTGGGTCGGGAAGATCCTCTGGAGAAGGAAATGGCAGCCCACTCCAGTATTCTTGCCTGGAGAATCCCATGGATGGAGGAGCCTGGTAGGCTACAGTCCACGGGGTCGTGAAGAGTCGGACACAACTGAGCGACTTCACTTTCACTTTAGGTATATACTCTAATCTAATCCTTAGTACAACCCCACAGCAAGTAGGTATTATTTTTCCCATTTAAGAGATTAGGAAATGGAGAAGTAATTTATCCAATCTTTAGTTTGTGGCCCTGGTCTAGCCCTCAAGTCTGAATGACTCCAAGTTATTTCCTTAACCATTTTGGAATACATCTCCCATTATGAGCCACTTTTCCCTACTGTTCCTTTTGATATGTTTACATATATTAATTATTTCTCTCACTTATTACAGATGAAAGAATCTAACTGAAAAAGAAGGGAAAAGAATTTGACACTATTAGATGTAAAAGGCTTTACCACCATATAAGAGGGATAGGCGTAGAAAATTCCAGACTTTCCCCAAAATAGAAAATGTTATACATTTCTACAGCATTGTCTTGCCACAATGGAATTCTAAGTGCAAAGCTTGTTCTATGGGACATTAAATGATATAGCAATGATATTATCACTCAGCTTGATATCTTAGAGACAAGAGATTTGCAGAAGCATGAATTTCTCAGCGTGTGGGTCATTTAAAACATTAATTATCTACAATTTTTAAAGCAAAAGTCAAAATACCTATTATGAGAATGGCCAAACTAGCATCACAACAATCAAACAGTCAGGGGTGGAATTATAGTAGCCAAAAGTCAATGACTAAAATAATTAGAGAATAAGCATTCAGTTAGATCAATTCTTAGCACAAATAAAGGAAAGTATCACTACCATTTAGCATCACTTGCATTAACAAAATCCAATTTGGAAAGTAAAAATGTAATTCATTGAGAAGATGCTTTGGCATGAACAACAGGGAGGCAAGAAAGCCATTTGCTCATTTAGATCAATTAGGAGCATCAGTTCAGTTCAGTTCAGTTCAGTCGCTCAGTCGTGTCCAACTCTTTGTGACCCCATGAATCATGATTTGTTGGTGCCCATTGCAATGAAATCCCCTATAATAATGAAGTAAGCCTAATAAAAGTCCACTTTTGTATAGTAACAAAGGATCTTTTTAAGGAAAAGTAAGAAAATTGAAACATTTGATCACCCAACAAGTAAAATACAAATGAAACAAAAATGCAGTGGATGGTTGCCCACTCCCTGAGTCCCAGACTAAAAACGGCCCTGATATCCCACATCACCAATGAGAAATACAGAAAACGGAGTATACCAACAAGTTGCCTCCCACCACACACCTCAATGATTAATCTATGAAGCTCCCTTTTGCTTCATATGTTCAAAAAGAAAATCCTATATTGTAGACAATGTTTTCTTAAGACAACAGGGTCTGCTTGGGTTGGTACTATTTTATTCTATGTCCAATATTTCACCAACTTTCACATAAATATCTGCAAAAGATGCTCAGTTCAGTTCACTCAGTCATGTCCGACTCTTTGCCACCCCATGAATCGCAGCACGCCAGGCCTCCCTGTCCATCACCAACTCCCGGAGTTCACTCAGACTCACGTCCATCGAGTCAGTGATGCCATCCAGCCATCTCATCCTCTGTCATCCCCTCTCCTCCTGCCCCTAATCCCTCCCAGCATCAGAGTCTTTTCCAATGAGTCAGCTCTTCACATGAAGTGGCCAAAGTACTGGAGTTTCAGCTTCAGCATCATTCCCTCCAAAGAAATCTGATCTCCTTCAGAATGAACTGGTTGGATCTCCTTGCAGTCCAAGGGACTCTCAAGAGTCTTCTCCAACACCACAGTTCAAAAGCATCAATTCTTCAGCGCTCAGCTTTCTTCACAGTCCAACTCTCATATCCATACATGACTACTGGAAAAACCATAGCCTTGACTAGAAGGATCTTTGTTGGCAAAGTAATGTCTCTGCTTTTCAATATGCTATCTAGGTTGGTCATAACTTTTCTTCCAAGGAGTAAGTGTCTTTTAATTTCATGGCTGCAGTCTAGAGATTATGAAATCCTTATTATCAAAACAACATGAAGAATTTGGATATTCAAAATTAAATCAATGCTTACAGCAGGGCTTTTCAGTAGGTCTAGTGAAGGGAAATTTTCTAGAAGCCACTGATTCCTGCCAGCTTCCATATATCTCCAATATTCTCTGTGAGTCTCTGTTGTACCATGACCAGTCATAAAACCCAGAGAAAACATTTTGAATTGATGGTGTTAATTTGTGATTCAACTGCTTCTTTTATGGGCAACTCTACCTCATACAGCAGCAGGAAATCATTCATACATACCCTGGACTTGTATAATCTGTAAGAAAGCCATTCTATATTATTATAACGAAAGGAAATTATTATAATTCCAACTCTAAACACTCTTGTTTCTAACAAATGCTCTTTAACAACAGATGTTCAAGCTGGATTTAGAAAAGGCAGAGGAACCAGAGATCAAATTGCCAACATCCGCTGGATCACGGAAAAAGCAAGAGAGTTCCAGAAAAAACATCTATTTCTGTTTTATTGACTATGCCAAAGCCTTTGACTGTATGGATCACAATAAACTGTGGACAATTCTGAAAGAGATGGGAATGCCAGACCACCTGACCTGCCTCTTGAGAAACCTATATACAGGTCAGGAAGCAACAGTTAGAACTGGACATGGAACAACAGACTGGTTCCAAATAGGAAAAGGAGTTCATCAAGGCTGTATATTGTCACCTTGCTTATCTAACTTATATGCAGAGTACATCATGAGAAATGCTGGGCTGGAAGAAGCACAAGCTGGAATCAAGATTGCCAGGAGAAATATCAATCACCTCAGATATGCAGATGACACCACCCTTATGGCAGAAAGTGAAGAGGAACTAAAAAGCCTCTTGATGAAGGTGAAAGAGGAGAATGAAAAAGTTGGCTTAAAACTCAACATTCAGAAAACTAAGATCATGGCATCCGGTCCCATCACTTCATGGGAAATAGATGGGGAAACAG
>SJYT01033994.1:78980-137543 GCA_006410635.1 Cephalophus harveyi
GTAAAAGAAGAGAGCGAAAAAGTTGGCTTAAAGCTCAACATTCAGAAAATGAAGATCGTGGCATCCGGTCCCATCACTTCATGGGAAATAGATGGGGAAACAGTGGAAACAGTGTCAGACTTTATTTTGGGGGGCTCCAAAATCACTGCAGATGGTGACTGCAGCCATGAAATTAAAAGACGCTTACTCCTTGGAAGAAAAGTTATGACCAACCTAGATAGCATATTGAAAAGCAGAGACATTACTTTGCCAACAAAGGTCCATCTAGTCAAGGCTATGGTTTTTCCAGTAGTCATGGGTGGATGTGAGATGGATGTGAGAGTTGGACTGGAAGAAAGCTGAGCACAGAAGAATTGATGCTTTTGAACTGTGGTGTTGGAGAAGACTCTTGAGAGTCCCTCGGACTGCAAGGAGATCCAACCAGTCCATCCTAAAGGAGATCAGTCCTGGGTGTTCACTGGAAGGACTGATGCTGAGGCTGAAACTCCAATACTTTGGCCACCTGATGCGAACAGCTGACTCATTTGAAAAGACCCTGAAGCTGGGAAAGATGGAGGGCAGGAGGAGAAGGGGACGACAGAATATGAGATGGTTGGATGGCATCACCGACACAATGGACATGGGTTTGGGTGGACTCCGGGAGTTAGTAATGGACAGGGAGGCGTGGTGTGCTGCGATTCATGGGGTTGCAAAGAGTCGGACGTGACTGAGTGACTGAAGTGAAACTGAATAACCGTTTAACAATAAGAACAAATAATTTACGTACTATTTTATGCAACAACATGGATTAATTCCTCAAACAAAATGTTGCAAGAAAGAAGCCAGGACAAACGAGTATAGGCCACATTCGAATTATAGACAGCACAGAAACAGGCAAAATTCATCTTAGGTTGTGAGAAGCCAGGATAGTGGTCATCCTTAGGAAGAGGTAACGGCTGTTAAGGGACCTAATGGGGGTTTCTGGGGTGTTGGGAATGTTCTGCTTGTTGATTTGCACGCTGGTTATGACACAGGAAGGGGCAGGACATAACCTGTAAAGGAATGGCATGGCCTGTTGCTGTCGTTTAGTCGCTCAGTTGCATCCGACTCTTTTGCAACCCCGTGGACTGTAGCCCACCAGGCTATTCTGTCCATGGGATTTCCCAGGCAAGAATACTGGAGTGGGTTGCCATTTCCTTCTCCAGAGGATCTTCCTGACCCAGGGATGGATCCCGTGTCTCCTGCATTCCCAGGCAGATTCCTCCCCGCTGAGCCACCAGGGAAGCCCAGTGGCATGGCCTGAGGACACAGCATAAAGTGATTAGAAGCAACTAGGTCCAAAATGGCTCAGACGGTAAAGCGTCTGTCTACAATGCGGGAGACCCGGGTTCGATCCCTGGGTCGGGAAGATCCTCTGGAGAAGGAAATGGCAATCCACTCCAGTACTATTGCCTGGAAAATCCCATGGACAGAGGAGCCTGGTAGGCTACAGTCCATGGGGTCGCAAAGAGTTGGACACGACTGAGCGACTTTACTTACTAGGTCCAAAATGGCCATGAGCTGTCTTCCATAAAGGTCAAACAGTGGGCAGTGGCCCAATTCCTGGAAATCCCCACCCCTTCCCCAAGATAGGTGGAATACTGCTCCTACTCACTAGCCTATGTAATTACCCACCCCTATCAATTCTGACAGCCTCCCGGGCCTCTCTTGCCTTCCGAGATGGTCCACACTCTTGAGTCCTCCCTGAAGAGCCCTTCTTTCCCTCTACCATGGCTCATTCTTGAATTCCTTCCTGCACAAAGCCAGGAACCTACACCTGGTGGCCGTCCCAGGGACTCCGATGTGACCATCCTCTTGTCCCCACACTTCCCCTCCTGCGACAGTTACAGGAATATGGTGAACTGCGATGACTCATCAAGCTGTACCTTTATGACAGGTGTACTTTTCTGTATGTATATTATACCTCCATAAACAGGTTAGTGTTTTTTTTAATTAAAAAAGGTAAGTGCTGAAGTGACTGACTCAGCCACTGCCAGGCTGCAGGGCAGTAACCCTGGGGGCAGAGTGAGTGGGAACCACCCCCTCAAGTGAGGAGAGAAGAACAGGTTGAGCCTCTGGGGCCTGGAGCAGAGAGACATGAGAACACTGAGCTGTTTGGGAACAGGATGGATCCTGAGGCTCAGGGGCCATTCCGCAGAGCTTCAGCCCAAATTCATACCTAGGACACAGAGAAACATGTAGGCTGCCCAGGAACCTGGAAAATGATGATCTCATAAAAATATATCATTTACTTTTAACAAATCATTATCATTTCTTTTCAAGCAAGCAAGGCAAAATCCATCCTATTCAAGGAACTTTGGTCTTAGTCTGAAAGACTAAATGCTGGAGGACAAGGACACAACATATAATTTGATCCCAGGGGAGAAAAACAGGCCTCTCTCTTCCTGTTGCAAATTATGGATAGAAAAAGCTTTCCTTTTTCACAAGTACTCAATGTCCCCTCATATGGTTCCTCACCTGGTGACCTCAGGGCTCTAGAAAGCTCCTCAGTCATGTGTCAAGTCCCAGTCAGGGAGTGGATACCTCAACCATTTCCCACGATCTCTGATATTAAGGAGACATTATACCCAGAAATCTTATCCTGGGTGGTTTAGAGGGCAATCTTGGCCCAGTACTCCTACTTAGAGCATCAGCTCTGAAATGTGAATATGCCAAATCATACAAAGTGCGTTTTTGGGGGGACGGGCCCTTCAGATTGGTTATTTCTATTGATCTCTCTTCAATTCAACTGATTCTTTCATCTGTTATTTCCAGTCTGCTGTTAAGCCCACTTGGTGAATTTTTAAATTTTGATATATTTTCAGTTCCAGAATTCCCATTTGGCACATTTTTTTAATAGTTTCTATTTCTCTGCTAAGAGTTCCTATTTATTAAATCATTACAAGTAATCCTTAATATGCTTGAGCATTTTAAGAGCTACTTATAAATGCCTGTCCACTAATTCTATCATCTGGCTCACCTTGGGGTCAGTCTCTGTAGTTCATAAATGACCTTTTCTCTTGAGTAGAGGTAATGTTCTCCTATGTCTTATGTTTACTAATTTTGGATAACCCTGGACATTGCAAATGATATGCTGCAGAGACTCAGGATTCTGTTACACTTCTTGGAAGAGTATTTGGTTGTTTGCTCTAACGTTCCAGTGACTTGGCTATGCTCTAACTCCAAGCTGTCTTCCCTGCAGTGGATGGCAGCTGTCCTCTTCATCTAGCTCTTTAGCCTCAGCTGGACTGCTTGGGGTCTGCCCCACACACCCACAGTTCAGGGGTCAACCAGAGGTGTGGACACAGCTCCAAACAGAACTTGGGATTCAACCTGTGTGTTTTCTCCTTTGCAGGTCATCCCCCACAACTCTCCAGGTGCTGCAGTAGCCCTGAACTCTGTCCTCCGGATAGTCACTCCAGTAAGAGCGAGTGTTTACTGAGCCTGAGCCATCCTGTTTGGTATCAACTGGGCTTGCTCTGAGACAGATAAGCCATAAGGCCTGCAGACCCATCCAGTGCCACTGCTGTCTCCCAAGCGGCCCCGTCATTCAAACGTGGCCTCTGCCTGTTTGGGTTGCTCTCTGGTGCCTTCACGTAGTTGTTTTCATATTTTGCCCAGCATACACAGTTGTTTTCTGTGGGAGGGTGGTCTGATAAGAGAAATTCCGCCATTACCAGGAGAACCCAGGCCCTGGTGTGCTAATATAAAATTGTGCAGGGTCAGGCGGCCCTCCCAGAGGATACTGACTTGGGTAGACTTGGGTAAGGCCCAAGAGCCTTCACTGTACAAAGACTGTTCAAATACCTCCTATCACATGGATTCCTTATTTATTATGCATATACTCACAGAAAATCTAACCTAAGCTATATTTATTTACCAGAGAAAAACAACCAAAAATGCATACTTAACCACTAGTGTTGGTGACCCGGCAAAGCTCATGGGTCCTCCTGAAGGAGCGCAGCTCAGGATTGATTCAGTGGTTTGCAAGGCACAGCATGGAGCCATGGGAATGGCTGAGCCAGAGCAAGCAGGTCAGGAGACACTGGGTCTGTCCCCTGGCAGCGGGCCTACAGACATGGTCCCCCTCAGAGTTCCCGTGCTCAAAGCAAGGGAAGGACCGACTCAGGCCAGACTGGCAGGGCTTAGGAAAAGCCTGCAAACGGGAATCCTGGCTCTCCCTCACAGTGGCTGAATTTTCAGCTACTCAAGGACAGACCACACTTACTTCCTCACCACTACCAGCTCAGTACCAGCACTCTGCCCGACTGGAGTAGGCACTCAATAAATATTTGCTAAATAAATAAAGAAAGTTATTTTCTGGTGCAGGGGGTTATCAAGTGAGTGATCTGGGCCAAAAGGCACTATGCGTTGGAGAGAACAACCTTTCCAATGAGAGCTCTTATCAGGAAACAAAATCAAAACACCTTACGTGGCTAGTCATTGAATACAACTCAATCTGAAAGCCTTCCAAGACTGGCCTCACTCAATTTTCCCACCAAAGGGAGGCTCAATTCTTGCACTTATTTTAATAACATCTGTATCACAGGTACACTTACTGTATTGGAATTTTCTTGAAATTCAGAATCTGTGGACAGAAGGCTTAAATTCCTCAGACAAAGTGAGTGATTTGTATCCTGTGAAAGAAAAAAAATCCTAATTGACAAACAGTTGGGATTTACTGTATTCTATTATGTAATAAAACACTTGATTACAGCGTCCCTAAGATTCCAAATGTCTATAGAATAAAAAACCATTCAAAACAAAGGCTACCTGAATTATTTCAATTTTTAAAATCCTGATATTCTTAAGAAGAAATTGTTTACGTTCTTAAACATGGTTAGTAGAGCTTAAGAATTATCTCATGACTCAGGCTCCAGAGTAACAAAAGCTATAACAACATGAAATCAATAATATTTGTGAAATTGGTCTATCATTGACAAAGCAATTTTACATGACTTCATTTACTATTAATATAATCCTCTGTAGTATTATTTCACGTTCCCATTCTAAGTATGAGAAAATTAATGCTAAGATTAGCAGTGAATGGTCCAAAAATCACTAATTAACATAACACAGACCCATGCTTCTGACTGAAAGTCCACCTTCCACTACTTCACTACGGCCCCAGCATGGGCATCTCAGGGACTGTCACTTAGAGTGGTGCTGAGGGGTTACCATTCCTATATGGGTGTCTGGGCTAACTCAGAATTCCGGATTCCTAGAATGCCAGTTGTGATTCAAATACTTTATGCGGTCACCTTACTTTACCTCATGCATCATATGTTCTGATTCGTGCATGTATTTAACAAATACTCACTGAGCATCTAATATGTATTAAGCCCTGTTCCAGGCCCAGGGATACAATAATAAAGTCCCTGCCACCTGAGAGAGGGGCCCAGACAAAAAACCAAATAAATATACAGTATATAAGAGAGTAAGGGGAGCGGAGAAGGCCAGGGGAGGAGATGCTCTTTTATCAGATCAGGAAGGGACTCAGATAAGGTGGCCTCAGAGCAGATACTGAAGAAGGCAAGGGCCATGCACACGTGTGGGGAAAGTGATTCACAGAGGGCACAGCACACACAAAGGCCTGGAGCCAAGGCGGGCTTCCTCAGTTCAAGGAACCACAAGGCGGACGGTGCAGCTCAAGTGAAATGAAGTGAAGTAAATGAAGAGAGAAGTGACCAGGCCACAGTGTCTAGGACTTTCTGGACCACTGTAAAGACTAGAACTTCTACCTTAAGTGATATAAGAAGCTACTGAAGGGTTATAAGCAGAGAACAGACATGATTTGCCTCATTGTTTAGGAAGATCAGAGTGGAGTACCAGTTGGGAGAAGAGAAGGGAAAGGTGCTAAGAGAATCACTTAGCAGGTCATTGCAAGAATCCAGGCCAAACAATGACAAGGGCTTGAAGGAAGTAATCAGATCAGATTCTAGAAAGATGGAACTGATAGATACCGGTGGGTGTGTGGAATGAGGGAAAAAAAAGAGGAGTCAAGAATGACTCCAGTATTTTTGGCCTGCGCCACTAGAAACACAGAGGTGCCATTTACTAAGATGTGGAAGATGCAGGAGGAACAGGTTGGACGCGTCAGGACTGGGAAACGTAGGTGACAGCTGGGTGGAGACATCGAGTAGGAGGTTGAATACATGTCTAAAGCTCAGGAAGAAATCTGGGCTAGAGATATAAATTTAGGACTCAAAGGCAATCCTGATAACTTTGAAAGCCTAAGACTAGAGCAGATTCACTCCACTGGAGACCTAACAGTCAGCCAAGAGATGTGAAGTCTGGACCCTGGGCACTGGGGCCTCCAATGCGCAGAAGCTACTGGTGAGAAACTGTGATTGTTGCGGATCACGACTTCATAAATGCAGCTTTATGGACAGAGACTCTCAAATCTCAGTGTTTTTATCCGGCTTTACAGACAGTGAGACTGAGGCACAAAGAAGCCATTTGCCTAAGGTCATGTGTCTAGTGGTGGAGCCTGGATGTGAATTCAGACTCTTCACAACCAATGCTGTTTTGCCTCCTATGATGGTGGGGGCGGGAGGTCAAGAACCAGGCTCTGGAATCAGATGGTCTGCCTAAAGGGTGCTAATTACAAGCTTTGGATACTAATTTCTCCTTACCTCGGGTTTCTCTATCAGTGGTATGGGAATAATAATACTGACCTCTTGTAAGCAGGATAATTCACTTAAGAAAACTTAGCATAGTACTTGGCATGAAGTAAACAGTAAATATTAGTTATTATTACCAATAAGACACAGGAGGAAGAGTCCTTTTAAAGGGATCCTTTTCTGTTTAAAAATCAGAAACCACAAAATCATGCTGTCTCTGCCCAAATCAAAACCATATTACATACTTTAAGAACCCTGTTATTCTAAAGGGGGTCAGTGAGCTTCCACTTTATTTATAAAATAGTAAAATAATAACAGTTCTCACTTTTTGGGTGCAAAAGACATAAGGTAAGTGCCCAATACCATATCAGAAGTAGTAACAGTAAATTTATCCCAGGATCTCTCTGGAAAGAAGCCACAGAGGAGAGGGCTTAGTAAGGAAAAACAGACAAAACCACCTAAACCTCTGCAGAGGCTTGTCTGTGGTTCAGCGCCTTAAAGGCAGTGGCTATCGAACCATCAGGTCTGCAGACAATTCTAAAGGGCAGGAGACCACCACCCACCCCACCCCCAGACTCCACCTGGTTCTCCAGTGATGGATAAATGGAAGGGTAAAGCAAATCATTAAATAGTGTCCAAAACTCAAGTTCAAATGTACCATTTTACGCGACATGAATGGGAAAATAACACCCTTTAAAAGCACCTGGCCGACCCTTTGGTAGCCATTCTGAGACCTCTGGTTCCAAGACACCTCTTCCACCAGACCTCACGGAGGGGAGGCGGAGCTGAATCAGGGGCTGACGCACAGAGAGCCTGGTGAAATTTCTGGCTTCTGCCACCCCCTCGCAAAGACATAGATCTTGACATTGATTCCTTTTCTCTCGCTAACAGATTTAGAGAGAAGGCATTTTAACCGGAGGCACAAACAACTGTCGCTGTTCACTGGTGCCTAGATCAAAACGAGAGACAAAACACTCCACACCTCTGATCCGTTGTGATTTAGAAGTGCACTGTATGAGTTTCCTTTGTTATCGTGACCTTTCATGTGACTTTTGAGACTGTATTGAGTGCTGAATGTTTTCTCACAGCCATTACTGGGGCAGAAAAAGGGTCTTTCACCTGCAAGAATGAAAAGAGGTGTTAATTTCACCATAAAACCATTTCATTGGACGGAGACATCTACTTTCCCCTAACATAGGGAAGTAAATATGCTAATGAGGGTTCAGGTAATACACTGGATCAGCTATCCACAAGTTAATCAACCCAGTCCTAAAATTTAATGCAGAGCAAAGCACTGAGAATGGCCTGCTCCTAGGAAGTTAAAAGAGAAGCTAGTTTCTTTTTTCCCCCCTCAGATTCTTTACTGAGTATCTCTGAATTGGTTTTATTTCTTAAGGTTAAGCTCCTGAGTCCAGTCTTTAGATCCTTTTTAACATCTGAGAGGAACTCAAACATTATAGGTGAAGGCCAACTGATTAGACTTGCTCTCTCCACAAAGCTGTACAGGTTTCAATGGAAACACACGTATTTACTGGCTCAGCGAAGGTTAAAAGATAGAAATCAGCCTAAACTCACCAGTATGTGTACGGACGTGAGTTTTAAGGTGGTGGCTTGCTGCAAATGCTTTTCCACAGCCATCATGATCACACCTAAGGAAGTTGTTTAAGCAGAAAGGACAGCAGTCATTAGCTACTCGACCTTCATCTTCAGTATCTCTTGTAAATACAAACTTAAATTAAAACTGCTCAGAACACTATGATCAGATCGACAAAATGGGTTTTACAGATGGGAATGATGACAGGTCCCTGGAAAATAAGGTGACAAATCTGGGATGAGAGGGAGAGGCTGGCCCAGGAAACGTGTTTCTTGTCCTACAGGTAAGGTACATGCTGAGAGCCCTAACAATAAAAGCCTTCTGATGAATGACACAACAGAATTCTATTGACAATGAGAACGCATATGGAAAATCTACTGTGGTAAATGAAACACAAGGAATATCAGTGATGGGTACAGAGGGTTTCACATAGGCACAACACCAGAGCAAAATCAGTTAGAATACACTGGCTACAATGTGATTATCTGTCATCTTCAGAGAACTTTTCTCTTTTACTTTCTTGATAACTCAAACCAGAGGTAATATTTCCCTCCTTAGGACTCCAAGGGCATTTACGTACATGCTACTTTTATGGCACCTGTCATTCCCAATCTTATTTTATCTCTGTGTGCATACATTTGTTATCTCTTCTCCTAGACTGCAATTCCTTTGAGGGCAGGGTCCATGTAATTCTTCACATCTGCTGCAGTTCTTGCACACAGCAGGCATTCGGTCACTATTTACATGAATGAATGCATATACTTATAAGCCAAAATATTTTATTTCTTCAAATAGAAAGCTTCTCTAAAGCATTTTACTTTTTAAGTACATAAAATCATTGCATCTAAAGCCCCATCTAACATTCAAGAAAAATTAGCAGTTTTAATCATGACAAAAACACATGTAATTGAATAGAAATCAGAATCCCCTTGATAGCCCTATGGGGAAAAAAGCAACCCAAGCTTCACAGCAGCTGGAGAGTAACCAACTAGGATCCAAATATTCTTGCCTTTAGAGGGGCCATGACTCAGAAATGTATCTGTAATTCTTAAAAAACACACTTCCATTTAATTGGTGTTTAAGAGTTGACTGTCCCTGAAGACTTTCTGATTTTTAGGTGTCCTAATGAGATGAGTGATTTGAGAATAGAAAGGCAGCATATTTAATGCCATGAATGTAACAGCAATCCCTCCTGCCTAAATTCAGAGACATGTTTATAGGCAGTTTTCAATAATATATATATGTTATATTTAGGACGGATCCTTACAAACTGATTATCTCATTAAAAACATCATATAGTTACTCCAAAGTTGTTTTTCAATCCTTGCTGAATGCCCAGAACCACACTATATGCTGTGAGCACAGGAGAAATTAGATGGTACAACTCCTCCCTTCAAGCTTATATTTATACATGTATCAATTCAATATATAAGTGTGTTCACATATATATAAAAACGGAATTCTATAGATAAAAATGGATGCTCCTAGCACTGTTTACAATAGCCAGGACATGGAAGCAACCTAGATGTCCATCAGCAGACAAATGCATAAGAAAGCTGTGGTACATATACACAATGGAATATTAAAAGCTATTAAAAAGAATGCATTTGAATCAGTTCTAATGAGGTGGATGAAACTGGAACTTATTATACAGAGTGAAGTAAGTCAGAAAGAAAAACACCAATACAGTATATTAATGCATATATATGGAATTTAGAAAGATGGTAATGATGACCCTATATGCGAGACAGCAAAAGAGACACAGATGTAAAGAACAGACTTTTGGACTCTGTGGGAGAAGGTGAGGGTGGGATGGTTTGAGAGAAGAGCATTGAAACATGTGTATTACCATATGTGAAACAGATCACCAGTCCAGGTTTGATGCATGAGACAGGGTGCTCAGGGCTGGTGCACTGGGATGACCCTGAGGGATGGGATGGGGAGGGAGGTGGGAGGGGGGTTCAGGATGGGGAACACACGTACTCCCATGGCTGATTCATGTCAATGTGTGGCAAAAACCACTACAATATTGTAAATTAATTAGCCTCCAATTAACATAAATTAATTTTTTAAAAAAAGATGCTCCTGTAATGTTTGTATGTACACATGACATATTACAAAGCAACAACCAACCAAGTGATAAAAAAAAAACCCACAACAATACTTGCACCACTAGCTTAAGTTATCTTTACCCCTCATCCCCTCCTTCCCTCCTCACGTCTTCTTAGGTAGGTATCCTTGCCCCTGTGCTCGGCATCTCATTCTCATACTGTCTGGTTACTTGTTCTTTTCCACCAGAGCAGACTAAGGTTCTCAGGAGGAGAGCCTACATCTTAGCATTTCTCTAGTACTGGTGAGGGAGTTTCAGTAAACGCTTCGTGAAAGTAAAGGGAAAGAATAAGGCAGAGAAGCCATCACCCACAGAGCAGGTGGAGATGCTCTTGGACCCCATCACCCCTCCTTCAGTCTGCAGTAGTTTACAGCTATCCTGGGGAGAGCAAACACTGCCCAAAGAACTAGCAAAGGGAATTTCCTTCTCATTTTGAAAAATACTGGAGTACATCAAGACAACCCCCTGAAACCTAGTCAGTGCTAAATAGAAAACAGCGAGACCCACCGAAATGGCTTTTCTCCTGTATGGGTTCGAATGTGCTTCCTCAGATCACTGAGTGTGGTGAAGTACTTGCTGCAGCCTTCAGATTCACAGTTAAACGTCTTCCCTGTGTGAAGCCTCTGATGTGCTTTCAGCCTGCAAGATACCCCAGAGAAATCCCCTTTGTCATAAAGTATGCCAGAGCTTTCCCACGTCAGCGTAATGTGCATCAAGGTCAAGTACATAAGAATTCTACAGTCATAATACACTAATATCAACATTTTGTGCTCAAAGAGAAATTCAAAGAATTATACAGCAGAGTGGTGTGAGTGTGACCCTGAAGCCAGGCTGCCTGGGACTCAAATTCTGGTCTCCTCTCCCAGAAGGGGATCTTGACCCAGTTAGAAAACCTCTCTGCTTCCATTCCCTTTGCAGCGCACAGGACACTCTGCCACGCAGTGAGTGTTTTTAGGTACGTGTGCTCAGCTATGTCCACCTCTTTGCGATCCTATGGACTGGAGCCCACCAGTGTTAGCTATTATTGTGTTTGCTATGTGATAGCCAATGCTGAAGACTAATATAAGTCTCCTGATATAAACGGTAGAAAAGAGAAATGGCTAATGAGCAGACCACTCCCCACTTCTTGAGGGGAGAAAAAAGTTAATCTTCAAGCTGAGGCTGGGAAGGAAATCAAAGACTCCTTAATACCAAGCTCCTGAGCCAACAGGAGATATTATTCCATACCAAACTACTAAAATCCTCAGGCCGGGATGTCATTCTGGGAGACACAGATCCAGACACAAAGCTGCTCTGACTGTAACCGATCCAGGAGGTGTCCATGTTTAAGTAACAGCTCCTCTGAGGAGCTGTCCGCAGCTGAGCGCAGCTGCCCCCTTCCAAGCCCCGCACGTGAGCGTCTGCCCGGTGCAGGGGGAGCGCCGCGGTCGCGGCAGAGCCGGGCTTGGGGGCGGGGTGCTGACCTGTAGAGCGTGTTGAACGCCTTCTCGCAGCCCTGCACGTCGCACTCAAATGGCTTCTCCTTCGTGTGCACCCGCACGTGGATCCTGAGGCTGTAGGAGGTGAGGAAGGCCTTGCCGCAGCCCTCCTGGTTGCAGACGAAGGTGTACTCCCCTCGGTGGGTCTTCTGGTGGGTGCGCAGGTTGCCTGCTGTGCTGTAGGTGCGGGGACAGCCCTCAAAGGTGCACTGGTACCGCTTTACCTGGCAGGCGGAGGACACCTCGTCAGTGGCACCGCAGAGCTGCCCAGCGCCTGACTCCCCCAGAGCCTGGCTCTCGGGAGAGGCAGGTGGGATACACAGGCTTCTGTCGTCGACACAGAAAGCACCTCTAACACAAGGGGGAAATCTTCCTGCTGAGCAAATTACACCAGGGCAACCAATGATGAGAGCAAGGGGCGAGAGACAAGGCAGAGGCATTAAATACTCTACATGAATATAAGACTGGTGTCCACTCAACACCCACCCCCTAAAGCGGGCACATACTACTACACTCACCCACGCTCACATACGACTCTAAGGCTCGACTCAACATCCTGTCCTCTGGGCCTGTAACCTGACGAGAACCAACCAACATAAAACTGAGTTTAAAACATTCTGAAACTTATATACTCAGTCATAGATGCACTAGTTCAGTTATATACCAGCATAGTCTCTTCTGTAACTTCAGACCTACAAAATGAAAAGCGTGTATCACAGGTTTCTGGGAATCTCTGGTAGCACGGCGCTTCTCAAGCTGCTCCTCCTGCTCCCCTTCCCTCACCACCCTGCCTGGAAAGCGTGCCGTCCGCAGGAGCCTCCACTTCCTGCAGTGCCTGTGGAACCACTCAGCAAGCTGCCCTCACCGGACGAAACCATGCTCTTGAACTTGCTGGTGCTCAAACTCTTTCCTTTTTCCCAATTTTCCTTCAGTATTGGAAAAAAATTTCTCACCGATGCCCTCTCCTTCTGAAAACGTGTCCTATATCAGAAAGCAATTCCGTGGGGCTCTTTGTCTTCTTCCCTGAGTTATTCATTCCTTTCCTTTAACTTCTACATACAGGTTCAGCCCAAAGCTTCTCTCTCATCTTCCGAACCTTCCCCATCTCTCTTCTGGGAAAGGGGAAGCAACACAGCCTTGGCTGGAGAAAAATGAACACTGGCGCTTAGGTTCAGGACTTTGAGCAGGTCTTCCACGTTTATTTCTACACGGCAGAACCGAATGTTCTGCTGTCTCATGGTGCTTGTGAGCAGAACAAAATGAGACAAAGCCTCTGTGAAAAGACTCTGTCCATGTCCTGGTGCTACACATATCAAGGCACTGCTGCTGCTGCTGCTAAGTCGCTTCAGTCGTGTCCGACTCTGTGTGACCCCATAGACGGCAGCCCACCAGGCTCCCCTGTCCCTGGGATTCTCCAGGCAAAAGCACTGGAGTGGGTTGCCATTTCCTTCTCCAATGCATGAAAGTGAAAAGAGAAAGAGTCCTGCCTAGCCTTCAGCTTTAGCAGACGCCTTCCCCCTTTACTCCTCACTGCTCTCCACGCTTCAGTCTGCTCTCGCCACACTACTGGCATCCATCCAACAGTTACTGAGCTCCTATACCCCAGGCAACAAGCTAGACACCACAGATAAAAGGTGAACAAGGCAAAAAGCTCTCCTTTTACGGAGCATCATTTTAAGGAGGAACATGAGCACAAATGATTATAGACGGTGCTGAGCTGGGTAATGCACACACCCATGGTGCTCGGGAAGCATACAAAGAGGGAAACCTAATCCTTCTCAAAAAGACTGGACTCAGTGAAGGCTTGGAAACTGAGGCATTCTGTCTGAACTGAGGATGTGTTTTGGTTTGCCTATTGGTCTATTTTTTAGGGATAAACTGAAAAAGTGTTCCTTAGACAAACTGGAAGAGGTGGGCATTCCAGAAAGAGGTAACGCCTTGAGAACTACATGCAGAGATGAATGAGAACCCTGGTCCAAGAGACCACAAACACGCCTCGGTAGGTGAGAGACTGGAAAAAGAATCTAGAAAAATGAGTGACGCCTCCTCAGTTAAGCTGTGAAGTAGAGGAAGAGGACAACAGGGAGCCAGGATATCTTGGTTTTAACCAAGATAGCAACACAACCAGACGAGAGGTTTACAAGAGATCATTCTGGAAGCCTATGGAAGACAGACTGGAAGGGTAAGCGAACAGAAGAAGGGGTAGCAGAGGTTAAGAGAAGGGGGACAACTGTCCAAGACAGAGATGAGAAGAACCCAAACTAGGGAAGTGACGGGACTTCCCTGGCAGTCCAGGGGTTAAGACTCTGTGCTCCCAATTATAGGGGGCATGGGTTCAATCCCTGGTCAGGGAACTAAGATCCCGCATGCCACACAGCATAAGTGAATAAACTGACAGTGGACATTGTGAGAGATGAATTCAGGAGAAAATAAAAGGGGGAAATGAGCGGCTCTAGTGAAACAGTGTGCTGAGGCGCGGTGGCGATGGGGAAAGGCAGGTCAAGACCAGCTCCCAAGATTAGGGCCTGCATGACAAAACAGATGGCCACACACCTATTTTGGACTGGACAGAGGGTGGGGAGAGGTGATGAGTTGGGTTGAGGTGCTGCCAGGTAGCAATGTCTAATAGGCACACATACAGGCTGGAAGCTAAACAATAAAGTCTAGTGCAGGAGTTTCTGGCACACAGATAATAGCTGCCTTTACTATATAATAAAGCAGGCTGGTTCAAGGCCCAACCCTGCTACTTACTGTGTAGCTTTGGGAAAGTTACTTAAGCTAAGTCTCCAGCTCTTATTTACAACATGGAGGAAAGAAAATCAATCTTTTTTAAAGATTAGGGATAATTCGTGTAAAGTATTTCAACACAGGGACTGGCATATAGTAGATGCGCAATAAAATCTTGGCCATGAGGCCAAAGGATGGGCTCCTGAACATCATCAATGTTTAGGGAACGGAACTGGTAAAAAGAAGAGACGCCACTGATGGGTGAGTGGCTGACAGGACTGCGGAACTGGGAAGAGAGTGCAAAGGAGATGGGCGTCACGGAGCCAAAAGATAAAAGGCCTCAAGGAAAAGAGAATGGTCAGGATGTTTCCAGAGAAAACAAGGAAGACAGGGAGGACTAGGGAAAGTATAGGGTCCAGCAGCTAGGAATTCACCAAGGACTCAGCAAGACTAGTTTTAATGGACTGACGAAGCCAGAAGTCTGGCTTAAGGTGAATCATAAGAGGCAGGGATAGAGACTGGAGGTGCAAGTTGGCAGCAGAAGTGGACTTCTGAGTGGATGAAATCTTGTTTGTTTGAAGTAAGATAGGTTTTGAGCATATTTGGGAGGAAAAAGGTCCTGGATGAAAGAAGCTGAGGATCTGGGAGGAACATAAAGATGACAAGGATATTTAAAAGCCCGGGTGGAGGGAAAGGCCTGAGGTAGGGAGGAGGACATCCAGTTTCAGAGAGGGAGGATCTGATGTCAGGATGCGGCGACTCAAGGGCCTTTTGGGCCACGTGGTCTCTCTTACAGCTACTCAACTCCACTGCTGTATGTACGTGGAAGGAACCATTTGTTGTTGTTTAGACGCTAAGTTGCGTCTGACTCTTTTGCAACCCCATGGACTGTGGCCTGCCAGGCTCCTCTGTCCATGGGATTCTCCAGGCAAGAATACTGGAGTGGGTTGTCATTTCCTTTTCCAGGGGATCATCCTGACCTAGGGTTTAGGCAGACTCTTTACCACTGAGCCATCTGGGAAGCACCGAAAGTAACCAGAGACAGTACATAAATGGACAAGCAAGGCTGTGCTCCAAATAAACTTTATTTATGGACAATGAAATCTGAATTTCATCATTTTCATATATCATGAAATAATGTTCTTTAGATTAAAAATTTTAAATGTGAAAACCATTCTACACAAACAAGCATCTGTTTGCCAAACCCTGAAAACCTGTGGGGGTGGGGAGGGAGGGGCCCTGAGTCCTCCCATCTCCCCTGGGCTCCAGGTGCTTCTCTCAAAAGCCCAATCCCTAGTAGATTTTGCACAGGATTTTAAGTTCCCCAGACAAGGGTTCTCCTGCTCATTCACCCCTTTCCCTTCCCTAGGCCACACCAGAGGTGATCCATAAATACCCGCTGAAGTGAACTATTGACCAGGCATTCTCATGTCTCAGGGCCTAGTTCTGAAGCCAATCACCACCAGATTTATTCTAAACCAGTGCGCACATGTGCCATTTCCCTGCTCGAATGATACAGCCCCAATTCCCTAGCCTTGTGTTCAAACTCCTTCAAGGTGCTCTTCAGGCCAGCAGCAAAGAACTGTCCAGGCCCACAAGGGACAGGGCCTCTTCCCTAACCGCAGCACTGGAGTCCCATCTGCCTGCCTCTGGACTCTCTGTTCTCCCTACTTGAAACGTCCAGTTCCTTTCTTCTCTGCTTTCCCCAGTCTCTTCCACTCAAGCTTCACCACCTCCAAGGCCCTCCACTACCATTCCATACCTACGTGACAGTGCCCGTCTCTGACTTCCAATAATATTTAACCATACCACTCACTCGACACTTAGCTTACGCAGTTAATTATCCTCTCGTGCACATGTCCTGATTTCTCAGGACGGAACACCTCTTTGGTACTTCGAGATGGAGATTTCAAAATGATCACGGGCCAGGGAGGAGATCCATGGCTGTGAGTGCTCTGATCAAGGAGTCTGCAAGTCTCAGTCACAGAGCTATGACAGTGGGGAACGACAAGAGCAGAATTTCCTTTTTAAGATGCTACAGCAGTTGATAACTTCCTAAGTGACAAGTGAAATTAACTACCCATGCCTGTCTCTCTGCCCTGCCAACCGCTGCCCTCATCTAGGTTTTCTTACTTGGCCAATTCAAGCTCCCATTAAGTGTTCCTTCCTCAGGAACCTGTTCCCTGACCCATTCCTACCCCCTCCCCGAATGAGAAGAGGTATCCTTATTACAGGGCCTCCCAGTTGGCTCAGCGGCTAAGAATCTGCCTTCCAAGCAGGAGACGCAAGTTCGATCCTTGGGTTGGGAAGATCCCTCAGAGAAGGAAATGGCAACGCACTCCAGTATTCTTGCCCGGGAAATCCCATGGACAGAGGAGACTGGTGGGCGACAGTCCATGGGGTCACAGAGTTGAACTCGACTCAGTGACTAAACAACAATTCTTATTACAGGTTTTCATGGCATCCTGGGCTTCCCTGGTGGCTCAGACGGTAAAGAATCCACCTGCAGTGCGGGAGACCTGGGTTCAATCCCTGGGTTGGGAAGATCCCCTGGAAGAGGGCAGGGCATGGCCGCCCACTCCCGCATTCTTGTCTGGAGAATCTCCATGGACAGAGGAGCCTGGTGGGCTACCGTCCATGGAGTCACAAAGAGTCAGACACGACTGAGCGACTAAGCAGAGCACATGGCGTCCTGTATGTCTTTAAAGCACAGAACACCACTTAAGATTAAATAATTACATAATTAAATAATTTACATAATTATTTATTTAGATGCGAGGCACAGCAGTAGCTGGAGAACAGAAAGCACCAAGTGGATACCTGTGAAGTTAAACAATGAATCCGCTGCTCTGCAGTGCGACTGCAGCAGGCTCCAGGCGAGCAGGGGCCGCGGCCGCCCGTCCAGCGCACCGCCACAGCCTCGGGCGCCGGCCTCGGAGAAGCGGCTTAGACCTGCTGAGCGAGGGGACGGACGACTAAGCAAACGAAACTAAACCAACAGGACTCACTGCTGAGGAAAGCAGGGGCAAGGCCTCTGAGTGACAAAGGGACAGGGTTCCAAGGAGGAGGGTCAACCAGGCCAAATACAGCAGAGGTGACTGAGGAAGCATTTCTTAAGACTCAGCTCACAAGACCAGAACGAGGCCAGCAAGGCTAGTGTCACTGGGAGGGTCAGAGCAGAAGCCAGGACTTACCAGGCTGAGCAGCTGGGGAAAAGGGAGGAGATGGAGATAATGAATAAAACTGCTCTTACACAAAACAGCGGAGGGGAGAAACGGGAGAGGACCCCGCCTGAGGAAGGCGTGTGGATTTGGCGGTGGGACACATGGCTGTCAAAGCAAGTGCTCCCCAATACTACACTGAATAAATGTGTGATCTCACCCTGTCTGGAAGAAGGCAGTAAACACAAGTGCCAATACTGTCTTTCAGAATCGTTTTTAAACAGCATCAAATATCACAAAAAGAGAAAACAAACCACCTCAAACTGGATCAGAGCAGGAAGTTGCAAAAAACCTCCTTACTCAGCAGAGGTATTGCAACATTTGGTACATTTAAATACAATTAAAGTTTATCAAGCATGTATGCATTCAAAAAAAGTTCTGTTCCAGGGATTATATTGTCCCAGGAGATAGGAATACAGAAAAAATGGCTCCTGCTCTCTAGAAGCTCAAAGTCGAGACGAGATCCAAACAGACAAGAACAACAGGGTATGAGGAAATGTACAGATGTTAGAATACAGGGAAATATAGAGAAAAAGACCAAGAAAAACTCTGGAGGCAGGAGGAGAAGGGGACAACAGAGGATGAGGTGGCTGGATGGCATCACTAACTTGATGGACATGAATTTGAACAAGGTCCGGGAGTTGGTGATGGACAGAGAAGCCTGGCGTGCTGCAGTCCACGGGGTTGCCAAGAGTCAGACACGACTGAGCGACTGAACTGACTGAAGAAAAACTCAAGCTTGGGGATGACTAAGAACAACTTCTCAAAGGAGGTGATGCCCCACCTGAATTTAAAGAACTTGAGGGACACATAATTAATTGGCCTGTCGAAATTAACCAGAGTAGGGGACCTCCCTGGTGGTGTGGTGGTTAAGAATCTGCCTGCCAATGCAGGGGACACAGGCTCCATCGCGGCTGGCCTGGGAAGATTCCCCATTCGGCAGAGCAACTAAGCCCGAGCGCCTAGAGCCTGTGCTTCCTGAGAGGAACCGCTGCAGCGAGAAGCCTGGGCACCGCAACTAAAGAGTAGCCCCCACTCTCCGCAACCAGAGAAAAGCCCGGGCACAGCAAAGACGGCCCAGTGCAGCCAAAGATAAATAAATAATTTTTAATATTAAAAAAAATTTAAAGAAATTAACTAGAGTACCTATAAGTTATGTCCAACCTAGATAGCATTTTCAAAAGCAGAGACATTACTTTGCCGACTAAGGTCCGTCTAGTCAAGGCTATGGTTTTTCCTGTGGTCATGTATGGATGTGAGAGTTGGACTGTGAAGAAGGCTGATCGCCGAAGAATTGATGCTTTTGAACTGTGGTGTTGGAGAAGACTCTTGAGAGTCCCTTGGACTGCAAGGAGATCCAACCAGTCCATTCTGAAGGAGATCAACCTGGGATTTCTTTGGAAGGAATGATGCTAAAGCTGAAACTCCAGTACTTTGGCCACCTGATGCGAAGAGTTGACTCACTGGAAAAGACTCTCATGCTGGGAGGGATTGGGGGCAGGAGAAGAAGGGGACGACCGAGGATGAGATGGCTGGATGGCATCACTGACTCGATGGATATGAGTCTGAGTGAACTGCGAGAGATGGTGATGAACAGGGAGGCCTGGCGTGCTGCGATTCATGGGGTCGCAAAGAGTCGGACACGACTGAGCGACTGAACTGAACTGAACCTATAATATGAACACGTCACCAAAGATTCCATTGGAAAACACGTTTCTCCAAAAGAGCTTAAGCACTGCACCACTTAGACAGCTGCTGATTAGGGAGCTAGGGAGCTCAGATACAGCACAGGCTGGGATCACTGAGGATGGGGTCTAATGTTTCATAAAGGGCAGGAGGCATAAAAGTTTTCAAATGTTGATTTATAAAGTGTTCTGAGTAGTTCTAGAATAGAAAAATATTTAACAAAGATGACTACCCTTGTAAGTTAATAGAAGCAGAGAAGGAAAGGTGAAATGAGAAAAGCAAAAATAAGAAAATTAAACACTGGAATTCTAGGAGACAACAGCTTCAAAAAAAAAAATCAGAAGTGGGACTTCCCTAGTGTCCAGTGGTTGAGACGCCACTGCAGGGGGCGCAGGTTCAATCCCTGTCAGGGAACTAAGCTCCCCATGTGGAGCACGGGAGGGGAAAAAAAAATCAAGAGAAAAAAAGCTGAGTTTCTGCTGGAGGAAAAAGAAATGAGGGCAGCAGAATTAGATTCCACACACACTAACAGCACCACTGTCAGTAAGGAAAGGGAGTCTCTGATTCTGAACACCGAGCATCTGAACATACTTATAGATCAGTGCTCAGCCTGGCTCTGCCCCTTCCTTCCCATCCCTCTCCCCAGCACCAACTCTCTCCCCACACTGTCAGTGATCTCCTCTCTCCCACTCCATCATATGCAACCAAAGAGCTCGGAGGAGAAATGGAAGAGCTCTGCCCTGCCTACCACAGAGCTGAATCCACACACTGTCTCCACGCCTCAACCCTGTACCTTTAGGGAACTGGTGCCACCCTGCTACCCTTCACGTCTCAGCCCTTCTCATAGCTAACAGGCTTCAGTGTACGATTCTTGCCTCAGATTATTACGAAAATACAAAACTATCAGAATCCTGAACACAGTGCCTGGTACATAGCAGGCACTCAAAAGATGCCAGCCACCTAATCCTCTTGCCACTGCCAGCAAAACAGGAGTCCTCATTCTTTAGCTGTAAGAGCCTTCAGCCTATGAAATAAGTAAGTCATGGGGATGTAGTGCACAGTATGGTAACTACGGTTAATAGATATGTATTGTCTATCTGAAAGTTGCTGACAGGGTAGATTTTAAAAGTTCTCATCACGAGAAAAAAAATGGTAACTAGACTTATTATGGTGATCATTTTGTAATAGATACAAATACAGAATCATTATGTTGCAATGTCAATTTTATCTCAATTGTAGAAAGTTAAAAACAATATTTAAAAAGAGTCCCAGGTTTGCCTGATATCCCAACTGCCCACCATGGAAGGAATTTTGGGGGCCTGCTCTCAGGAAGGCTAAGAAGTCCAAGGGAGGCGGGTGAGTGTCTGGAAGGTTACCTGTGGCAAGGGCTGCACCCAGAGTCCCTGCAGAGGGATTATGAACATGTTCCCCTTGCAAAACACGGTTCTATATGGTGAGTCACATTCCACAACCGTATTAATAAGACAGTTCAGCAAGTCAAGGGTGACTGGGCTCCAGGGTACCCAAACACACAATCTATAACCCTGTTTCAGGAGAAAACGCTTCCCAAAGAGTTCCAAACAAAGACAGTTTAACCTTTTAACAGGAGGATACGTCCTTCCATACCTCCTTCAAGACCATGTGGAGGACTTCCCTGGTGGTATAGTGAATAAGATTCCACTTGCAGATGCAGGGGACACAGGTTCAATCCCTGGTCCAGGAAGATCCCACATGCCACTGAGCAACCGAGCCCACGTGCCAAAACCACTAAGGCCGCACGGTAGAGCCTGGGAACCGCAACTGCTCCAGCCTGCACGCCCTAGAGCCCAGGCTCCCCAAGAAGAGAAGGCACCGCAAGGACGAGCCTGTGCAACAAAGAGGAGCCCTCTCAACTCCGAAACCGGAGAAAGCCTGAGCGCAGCAACAAAGAGGAGTGCTGCCAGAAGCAAACTTAAAAAAGAAAGACGAAAGAACCACGTGGGCCTTCAAGGAAGAGAGGACATTCACCAAACAGGCACCAGGCACGATCCTGAACGTTTTACGCATCCCCTGCTGTGCATATATAAATGAATAAATCTTACTTCACCTTCACCAAAAGTGACAGGATATTTTTATTTCAATTTTAAAAAAGAAGAAATGGAGCAGCTTGCCCAAGGCCAGTATATACCAGAACAAAGATGGAACCTAGGTCTAACTTATCCCTGTGCACATCACAGAGGAAACAATTTTAAGAATAAGCTAGGTTTAAATAAGAGAAAAACACGAACATTCAAATTCTTTCTCCAATGTCCTACATCGAAATATTAGCAATACTCAACAGGCACAGCCTACATACAATGTAAATCTGAGAACCGTTATTCCTGCAGCATTATGCTGGAAAAGCAGTTGGAATGTAAAGTCACCCTGGTCTCTCTTCCAAGCCAGGGGCCTCAGTGATGGAAAGGCTGATGGCTGAAAAGAAGTATGTGACATGCATGCCGGCATGCAGGAGATAGCGCTCAACTGGCTTCATCTGGTGGCAAGGGAAAATGCTTCCAACCCTGGTTTCCTACAGAACCCTGCGCCTTTGGCCTCAGCGGTCTTCCTTCCGGACTCCCCAGAGTCCCTCAGGGCAGGGATCATTTCTTTGTCCTTCCTGATATTTGACAACCGCTGATGATACTCAATAAGTAAAAGCTTGTGGAAAGAATGAACAGAACCTCAACACTAGCATTTCAAGCAGAAACTGTCTCTGTCCTAGTTCTGCAGGGCAATTCTGTGAGAGTTTACAAGGGAACCTGTAAAGGAAGATAATCACGGTGTGCAAAGACTAAAAGTGGGCGGGTCCCCTCTGCAGAGTCAGCAACAACCTGGTTTGTCTGAGAGGATCCTCACACTGCCTTAGGGATTGATAATGAGCAATGAGATTGCAACTGGGTCCCTAAGGTAAAGGGCATGTTGCAAAAAGGCTTTGCAACACTAGAGTCAAATTTTCCCCCTTATTCTATATCTTAAAATTTGTCACACCAAAAAAAAAAAAAAAAAGATCCCTTGGAATGTCAGTGACCAACATAGCAAGCAACCCAATTCATTAAGCATCCCTGTAGCTGTGCTTCTTGGCAGAAAAATATATTTTCTCCCAATCAATGCTCTGGGACACTCTGGTGCATCATAAAGAGCATATTTGGTATGTGACTCCTTCACCCTTCTTGGCCAACCATGCAGCAGAGAAGTGCAAGGTCAGTTCGGGGGTGCGGGGAGACACATTCATTGATGTGGTTCAGAGGAAGTAACCCGACAGTCCTGAAATGGTCTTGGGAAGGGCATATATGTAAAAAAGTTTAGGAAACCAGTGACTGCGTGAACTGACGAAAGGAAACATAGCTACTTAGAAACCTGGAGTAAAAAGGTATTAAAGGAGCAATTCTTAAGAATGCTGACCCTGAGAATGACAGGTTCTCATTCTGACAGGTCAGAGTGACACTGTTTTGATTTGCGAGCTTCTAAATCATTGACTCGATGAACTTAAGTCTTAGCAAACTCTGGGAGATAGGGAAGGACAGGAAAGCCTGGTGCACTGCCATCCATGGGGTCGCAAAGACACAGCTTAGCAACTAAACAGCAATACCAAGTCAACAGGCAGACAGCAGTCAGGCAGCGAGTACAAGGAAGGACAGGTGCACTTCGGATGGGAGTGACCAGTGGCCCTGTGGGAAAAGGTAGGATCTGTAGCAAGGTTCTGGCTGGTTTATTTTTGCACAAAACAAGCACAAGGGAGAAGAAAATGAAGTAATAGGTAAGCCAACCACACACTATAGCAAACAATGGAACAATCTAAGGTAAACAGGAAAATCAAGCCAGAATCTGACTCAGAAAATAAGTGGCTTAGGAAGCCAAGAAGACTAGCTATCAAATGATTTGATTTCTTAAGAGTAACACCTGGGCATAGAGATACAGAAAAAGACCACAGTTTTTTGTCATGTTTTTTTTTAAAGGTGGGGGTGGGGGGAATGTAAAGAAATCATGAAGAGTGTTATCAGACAGCCATAAACACTGGCCTCTTCATACCAATTAAATGGATTTAGATGCCAAGAAATAAAATAACATCGCTGTTACAACAAAAGCTACAGTTATGATGGTGCTCCAGGAAGGCGAGTCTACTGAATGTCTAGTCATTTAGCACAATTTTCAAAGACTGAAAGCCACTGTGGCTTCTCCCTCAACCTCCAGCCAACCCCATACCTAATGATTTCAATGAGTTTCTAGAACCTTCCATGTAGGTCTCATGGATAGAATGGGAAAACATGGTAGGAGGAAAAGAAAGCACAATGGGCTAAATCCATGGTGGACTGAACAAGGTACTTGTCTTATTCAACATGATTATCAAGGATCAAAAGACATGAATGGTAAACCAGGCTTGCAAGTAGGACGGAGTGGAAAAGTGACAGCTCATAATCACTGGTTGCATAATCCTCCCTTCCCCACCATCTCCTCCTTTTCTGCCTAGATCAGCGTTTCCCAAAACGTGTTCCACAGAACACTGACCATGGAAATAAGACCTGAAAAAATGGTTCCCCAAGTTCAAAATATTTGGAGAATTCTGCATTTCCTTCCTTCTTGGTTATTATCAAAAGCTCTTGAGAAATCCCATATTAATAAACAAATCTCTGTCTTGATTTAACTTAAATGTTTCCCAAACATCTGCTCTTGAAAAGCTCTCACGTAGTAATCATTAACTGAGGATGGCCCAAAGTTTAGGCCCTAAGCCATGTTCAGATTTCCTCTGCTAAAAAAATGATCCACCCCTCTTACTTACTACTGCCTTATCACTTTTCTTCCTCCAGCTACCCTATTAAAAAAAAAGAGAGAGAAACCTTGATGCTTCCTGCCTCCTGTTTCCTCACCACCCACTCATTTCTCCATCATCTGAAATCTGGCCTCAGCCTCCAGTGAACGTCTTCCCACGAGGTGATCAATTGCACAAGCAGCAGAGCTAATGGCTCATCTTCAGCCCCTCGATCCTTCTTCAGGGTCACAAAAGAATATTCATATTTCTTAAATCCCTCTTCCCTCAGCTTCCACAACATCGTGTTCCGCCCATCTCTGGGACTATGTGATCTCTGGTTCCTCTTTCTCTTTCTAACCCTTTAATTCTCAGAACAAGGCTTATTTCTTCTCCCTTAGGTTATTTGCCCACAGTATGAACTATTGCACTTTCATGGATCCACAATTCTCATCCCAAACCCCTTCCTTGACTTCAGATCCACATTTCCAAACAGCTTCTCAACTTGTTCACTTTACTTTTCTCCAAGGACTCTACATTCAATAGACTCCAACCCGTTCACCAGTTTCCCCAACAAATAGTCTCCTCTTCCTCTCGATTCCTGTTAATGAAATCAAGAAAGCACAATGGGCTAAATCCATGGTGGACTGAACAAGGTACTTGTCTTATTCAACATGATTATCAAGGATCAAAAGACATGAATGGTAAACCAGGCTTGCAAGTAGGACGGAGTGGAAAAGTGACAGCTCATATCACTGGTTGCATAATCCTCCCTTCCCCACCATCTCCTCCTTTTCTGCCTAGATCAGCGTTTCCCAAAACGTGTTCCACAGAACACTGACCATGGAAATAAGACCTGAAAAAATGGTTCCCCAAGTTCAAAATATTTGGAGAATTCTGCATTTCCTTCCTTCTTGGTTATTATCAAAAGCTCTTGAGAAATCCCATATTAATAAACAAATCTCTGTCTTGATTTAACTTAAATGTTTCCCAAACATCTGCTCTTGAAAAGCTCTCACGTAGTAATCATTAACTGAGGATGGCCCAAAGTTTAGGCCCTAAGCCATGTTCAGATTTCCTCTGCTAAAAAAATGATCCACCCCTCTTACTTACTACTGCCTTATCACTTTTCTTCCTCCAGCTACCCTATTAAAAAAAAAGAGAGAGAAACCTTGATGCTTCCTGCCTCCTGTTTCCTCACCACCCACTCATTTCTCCATCATCTGAAATCTGGCCTCAGCCTCCAGTGAACGTCTTCCCACGAGGTGATCAATTGCACAAGCAGCAGAGCTAATGGCTCATCTTCAGCCCCTCGATCCTTCTTCAGGGTCACAAAAGAATATTCATATTTCTTAAATCCCTCTTCCCTCAGCTTCCACAACATCGTGTTCCGCCCATCTCTGGGACTATGTGATCTCTGGTTCCTCTTTCTCTTTCTAACCCTTTAATTCTCAGAACAAGGCTTATTTCTTCTCCCTTAGGTTATTTGCCCACAGTATGAACTATTGCACTTTCATGGATCCACAATTCTCATCCCAAACCCCTTCCTTGACTTCAGATCCACATTTCCAAACAGCTTCTCAACTTGTTCACTTTACTTTTCTCCAAGGACTCTACATTCAATAGACTCCAACCCGTTCACCAGTTTCCCCAACAAATAGTCTCCTCTTCCTCTCGATTCCTGTTAATGAAATCACCATTCTTGGAGGGCAAGAGGGACAGGAGAGTCAGCTGCCTTCTCCTCAGCCTGCATAGAGCACTCTGAAGAGGCCTCAAAGTACCTATCACAGTGGACGTGAACTACTTAACTCACTACTGAGAACTGAAGCTCCATGAGTCATCTGCTTGGCCACTGTGCTGAGAGAGAGAAGACACTCAACATGCTTAGAGAAACAGATAAATCCTTTGAATCAGACTCAACTTACCACTCATTCTCCAAACTTCAATAATAAACCACATTCTCTTATACTTCAACAAAAGCTCTGGATTCTTTCCACGTTAACCTTCATCAGACTCAAAGGAAATCCCAAACCTAAACTGAAACCATCTTCTAACCAGGCAATCAAGCTGCCACGGCTACCAGAGCAACATTTCTAAAATGCTACTCTAACCACATCACTCCTTGGCTCAGACACCTTCAGTGTGCTTCCAGAACGCAGTCCAGACCCGCTGCATGCTGCCACTGCCTTCCACGTCTGGATGTCTGCTATCTTTTCATCCTTCTCTTCTACAGCTCCCTGTGTTCTAGACTAGGGGTAGTCTAGGAAACCCAACGCCTGTTTTCTCCTGTAAGTAAAATTTTACTGGAATACAGCTAATTGACATTTAGGGCCAGACAATTAATTATTTGTTGGTAGGGGGCTCTCCTGTGTACTAGAATGTTTCACAGGATCTTTGGACTCTACCCAATAGGTTCCAGTAACATTTCCCCAAGGTGACAACCAAAAACGTCCTCAGACATTGCTAAATGTCTCCTGGGGGACAAAACTATCCCCAGCCAAGAAACAACAGTCTAGAGATTTTCAAGTGTCAGCTAACAGTAAGATGTCTAATAAAATACAGACCATACAGTAATTGCAGTACAGTGTCCAGATGAAGAGATAAGAGTCGCATGGTATTCGGTGCCAGCTGACTCACACTTCTGAGACTGTGTTCAATTTCAAATTTTAAGGACTCTGGAAAATTGGAACTCATACAATCAAAAGTGACCAGGATGCTGAGAAACTAGGGGAAGATGTCATAAGAGGGACACTAAAGTCAGTGGAGAAGATGTAGAGAAACCCATGATCTTTAACTACCTTGATGGGTTGCCCTCTGTGGGAGGAAGGTTTAGCTCACTGCTCAGAAAGGAAGATCGAGAACCAGCAGGCAGCAGCTGCAGGAAGGCAGATTCTTGGCTTCATATAAGCCAAAGCTTTCTAACAATCAGAGCTGGCCAACAAACTTTGTATTAAGCTGAACTGTGGAACAGTGTGCTCTCATCATCCTGGAGGTATTCAAGCAGAGACCAGAGGAACTGCTGCAGAGAGACTTCTGCATGAGGTGGGAGGTACGACACGATGGTCTCACTAGGTCTCCCTTCCAGCTCTGAGATTCTAAGCCTAGCAAAGGAAAACCATATGCCACGAATCAAATTCCCCAGTTTCAAGACCTGAATTACAGTAAAAGAGAAAAATATTTTGCGAAATGATTTACCCAATGGCTGTTTAGCAACATCTGACAGTTAGTTCCTGGCATTGTAACTACCAGGGAACTACGAGTTGACCTGCAATTAGTTCCTGGAAAATGTATATCACTACCTTTAAACCACATCTTTTACTCTGCTAATTAACACCACTTTGTATCAAGCTTCACAGTTTTCAAAGCATTGTAATAATGAGTTACCTTATGCGCACTAGCTAAATACAAGCATGCAAACTGTTAGATATACTGCCTCTTGCTCGAGTTTCTTACAAAAGAAAGCTAGCCTTTATTGTCCACTACCTGTTCACTAATAAAGCATACTCCAGCACTCATTTCTCCAAAACAAAGCATTTTTACACAATGCAGTTATTTCCGTATCAGAGACATGGATTTACCTCCGTGAAATGTCTATTTTAATTATGATCTGAGGAGGAAATTTGGAAAAGGAGCAATTTAGCTTTCCCAGATTTCAACGTAGCCATACACACTGAAAGTTTCAGAAAAGAGTCACAACAAAACATGAAGCATATACTGTTAAGGAAAGCCACTGTAGGTCCTAATTCCAGGGGCTCTGATACTCCCTGGCTGAAACTGCCATCTAGTGTGGTCCCTCCCCAAAGCCAAGCCGGGCCCTCACCCACTGCTTTACTTACTTCTTTACGTTTTGTTTCTGGACATTCCGACTGCAGAGTGAGGGTTGCACCTTCAATATTTCTTGGCATGGGCGTGGAACCAGGGTTTATTGTTAAATGGATCTGATCTGGTGAGATAATGTGTTGCACGTAACCCTGGGACATTGCTTCGTGATCTATTAGATGAAAGCCCTCTTCACCCCCTACTAGAAAAGGCAAGTGTTCTCCGCACTGTCCATCGTCATCTTCATCCTCCAAAGTGCCAGGGTCCTGCTCGATAAGAACAGTCGTCCTATCGTAAACAGTTCCAGATGAGGAAGGCACCAGTCCGTTCTTATCCACAAACCTGAGCATCTTGTCATCGGGGGTCAGCTCATCTTCCTCTACCTCAAAGTAGCTGATGCTGTCGTCTGGACTGTGGTCCCCCATGGTTCAGTTGTGCTCAGCCCAGTTGTGAGAAATGGAAAGGCAGTGACCTGTCTACAAGAGAACAAAGCCAGAGTCAAAGTCATAAACCACAGGACCCAGGGACCTCACCTCCACAGCAGTCCCAAGACTTTTTCCTCTCCATATAAGAGCAGGCCAGAGTAATGAAAAACATCTTCTTTGGGAATTTCTTCTTTAAGTTGAAAATTATCAAGTCATTTTGAAGGAAAAACAATGCCTTTTTAAAAAAAATGGAAGTAATGGGAATTCCCAGTGGTTAGGACTGCAGAGCGCCCAGGTTCAATCTGTGGTCTAAGAACTAAGATCCTACAAGCCACTTAGTGCGGCCAAAGAAATTTTTTTAATAAATAAATAAAATAAAAATTTTAAATGGAAGTAATAAGTAGCAGCTCATAAGACCTTCCAAATGTGCCTTACTGCCAAACACTGTGAAGGTGAGTCAAAATACTTAAGGGGAAAGAGGGACAAACTGTTTCAGGGCTGGGTTGTTATAAATCTTGAAGAAAGGAAACTCCAAATGAAACAGTGAGGCAGTAAGTCTATGGTGGAAGAAGCAGGGCTCTGAAGGTAGAGTCACCTAGCCACAAATCCTGGCTTTCCTACTTACTGCCTGGGTAACTTTCTGTGCCTTACTTTTCACTTATGTAGGGTGGGACTGGTAATTCCTGTTCTCACAAAACTGTTATGCGGAGTAAAAGACATAATGTATGTTAAAACGCAATGTCTGACCACAGCAGACGAATCAAGGGTGAATCTGTTCTCTCCATCCCAAAACAGATGTTTCAATTTCTGGGTAGTGGAGCTGACCCCTAATCAGGTATATCTAATGAAGATCACTTTATCTATTAATCTCCTAAAACAATCTGGTGTCCACTAGAAGCTAAGTTTTATAGGGTGCTCTCTGAAATGAGGGAATGATGAGTCTTATTTTCGTCCCTAGGGATGAGGAGTTCAGGAGATGTCAGTTAAATGAATGAAAGACTTGGAGATATACCCTCTTGGAGAAAAATTTTTTCTCTTGGGGAAAAAATCTAACTTGAAGTTTTCCTGTTCTGGAATAGTGATTCTTCTTTTACCTGCAAACACACCGGTTCCACAAACGCGGGTTTGGCAGACAGAGTAGAGAATTTACAAATAATTAGTACATCACTTTTAATTTTCAGTCTGGCTTTGCACTTTATCTTTCTCTTCTGTTTCGGATCAGAAAGTGACCCTTTACTCGGTAGGGCGGCTAGACACAGTGGTAGTTACCAGAGACAGGCCAGGGGATCTGATCCGGGAGGAACCGGCCCGACCCCTTGCTCTGGCTTACGCAACCCGTAGATGCACATTTCGCTGCATCTGAGAGGAGAGATAAGAGCACCGGGGGCCCCACTGGGCTGCCCCAGCACCACAGGCGGCAACGCGGAGACCAACTGTCCGGAACAAACAAGACCAGGAGCTTTGAGGGTGGCAAACGAGAAGTACAAACGGGGCATCCTTAAGAGGAGACTGGGAAAAGGAACCTGTCTGGATAGTCCCCCGTCAAGGGCTACACGAAAAAACCCGAAGTCAGGCTGGGGGGCTCCAAGCCGGGAGAAGAGGGGCAGGGTCCGGATCTCCATGGAAACAGGGGAGGGGGGCTGGATACTCATCCCCATGGAAACGGAGGAGGGGTGGGGTCCCTATGGTAACCGGTCTGGGGTTCCTACTGGAAAACGCTTCAGGAGGAAGCCTAAGTCCCGTGCCTCCCGGGAAGTCCCCAGCCCAGGCCGCGTCTAGTTTCGCCTTTTACCTCCGCGGCTCCCGGCAACGGCGGCGGCGGCAGCAGCTTCTCCCCTCCCCAGCGGCACCATGATTGCCCCCACCTTCCCCGAGCGTCACTTCCGCTTCCGCTTTCCGGAGGAAGAAGGAGCTACGGGCTCCGCCTCCCATTGAAGCTTCTGGTTGGTTTAGTCAGTGTGGGGGCTGAGCTCGAGCCTCCAATTGGCGAGCGCGAAAGGGGCGAGGCGGGGCGGGCACGGCGGAGACCTCGCGGGGCCGTGAATTCCGCCCGCGCGGTGAAGAACCAGCCTCGTTTTCTGCTTGCGGGGGTTCGCAGTTCCGCTCTAGAGGCACCAGACGCGAGGAAGACGCGTCAGACCCGCTAATCACCACCCGCAGTCGCCTCAGCGGGGCTGGCGCTGCCGTCCCCTTGGAAGCCGCAGGCACGACGGGAAGGACCACAGTTAGCCGCTGAATTCCGGCCAGGACCGCAAGGGGGGAGCCCGGAAAGCTGCGGCATCCCCGCGTTCCTCCTGCAGCTCCAGCTTCCCCTCCTCACCCGACAAAGGTAGTAGGCCAGGAGGGCTCCAGAAAGGAATCCTGGACCCAGACGGCCGAAATGGAGAGGATTCCAAGCCTGGCCAGAGGGCGCCGCCACCTCTTCCCCCTCTCAGGCTCTTTTAAGACGCCCAGCTCCCTCCTCACTCGCCTGCCCGGGCCGTGTCTCCCGTTTTTCCTCTCCAGGGGACTGCCGGCTTCCTCCGGACACGCGCCCGGGCCAGGTAACGCCACCTACTGGCCACTCCCTTTCTTTAACCGTTCACGTTGTCATACAGCCGGCCCGTATCTAAGTCACTACACTGCCAAGGAGCGGTGGTGTTCCAAGAAGCTATTTTGAACGTGCTTTCATTCTGCTCTAGCCTGTTAGATCTAGCTGTCAGAACTTCTTATCAGCCACAACCGTCTTCCCTATAAGCTACTTCTCTTAGAATATTCAGAGTGGACAACCCTCAGAAATTAGATCAGGGGTCAAGGGGTTGGGCCATGCCTGCATTAGCTCTTCCTTGAAAAATGTAAATAGTGGTTGTTATCACCAGACTGCCAGGCAAGTATCTGTCTGGCCCCTGACCAGCTGCCCCCAGTGCTTAAGCCACAAATGTCCAGCTGCTGAGAGCTGCCGTCTCTAAAAAGATAAAAACAAGCAACTACTGTTAAAAATACATTTATCATTAAAATATATTACACAAGAGGGAATGCATTATATACAGTTGGGAGGATTTGTTGGCCTGGTAAACTCCACTTGTTTCACCAGAACACCAGTTTCTTCAGCATTTTTATTTTCAAGCCACTGTATTGCCCTTCGAGGCTAAGTGGCCAGTTCCAGAGTTGTTGAGTCATATTTATGAGTGGGAAGCGGGGCAGGGTTTGCATATGTGTACACACATGTCCTTGGATAGAGCGCTGAAAGCACCTGGAGAGGCTGTGTGGCCTGTTTATCCAGCAGCTTCCATTTACATTCTTTGTATTTGCATCCTCATTCATCCTTCAGGACTCCAAAGTTTGTTCAAATATCTGATTGTGGGGAGCTCAGCCCAAGCTACAGGGAAGGCACTGTATGCCTTGGAAGCAGGTTGAGCACAAGGAGTATGGCNTGTCCTTGGATAAAGCGCTGAAAGCACCTGGAGAGGCTGTGTGGCCTGTTTATCCAGCAGCTTCCATTTACATTCTTTGTATTTGCATCCTCATTCATCCTTCAGGACTCCAAAGTTTGTTCAAATATCTGATTGTGGGGAGCTCAGCCCAAGCTACAGGGAAGGCACTGTATGCCTTGGAAGCAGGTTGAGCACAAGGAGTATGGCTGTTTAAACGTTAAAAAAAAAAAAAAATCTGTTAAAAAACTAAAGTTGAACGCTGCATGTCAGTTTTACTGTGGTGGATTTCCCCTCAATGTCTTCACAACTCGCAGCAGCACTGAGTGTGATGGTCATGGTGGAGAGGGCGGTCTGGGCTCAAACAGGCAGCTGCCACTCAGGCTTCCCTGTGGGCTCATATCCTCTTAGGGCAGCTCTGGAGCTGAAACAGGTCAGGCTGGTAACTGGCTGTCTCAGGCAGAATAGGAGAGGAGAGAGAGAGGCTCGGGGTGAGTGAGGAACTGGTGAACAAATTCTTGAGCCTTCTTCTTTTCTGCCATTTCAAGCTTTTGGTGACCAGCTGGGTTTCGAAGCAGCAGGCTACCAAATATGCTGGCTGCATGAAAAACACAAAAAACAGAATTCAGCAGAAGTACTACTTATTCTCGTGTTCTAAAGAGTGGGGAGGGGTGCCCCCATGGCAATAGTTTCTGCTTTAAAATAACTATCTGAGGGTAAACTTTGCCCAGAGCTTGAGGTTTTAGTTCCACTGCAGTGGACTTGGGACCTTCCTCAACCACACTTCTTGTAATGAATCAGTTTGCAGAGTGCTTTCCACACATCCTTGGCTTACCTAGAATATTATCATCCAAATGGTTTTTTGCTGAATTTTTCAGCAATTCTTGCAAAAACGCCATCAAATAGGTGAAGACATTTCTGTGGCACGCAGGAAGAGTAGTAATGACCTGAGAGAGGGAGAATTGATATTTGTCTTTTTGTTCATTCAATCATTTCTCCAGTGCCTGTTATATTCCAGGAATTGAATATACACAATCCAGGTACATGAGAAAGACTGTGTGTAGAAAACCCTGATCACGCGTCACAGGTGCCAAAAGAGAAGCATAGATCAAGTGCTACGTGAATTTAGAGGTCAAATTTCTAACTGCATGTTCTCAAAAGTCAAAAACATCTCAAATTGGGTCTTGAATATAAGTGAAGATGCAGAGGTAAAGGACTAGAGCATTTAGGGCAAAAGAAGTGTAGAAAAAGGCAATATAAGGAAAACAGTGAGACAAGAAGAGAAAGCCCATTGTGAGAGTCAGTTTTGGTAAGAGCACTACTGTTTGAAGCCTACCATTCCCTAAGCCTGGAACAGTTGATCAGGCTAGAATTCAAAAAGTACTCTGGCTGTCTGCATTTCAGAATTGGTAGTGAAGCTTGCACAAAATATATTCCAAAAGAGATTCTGATTCAGAGGAGGTGGGGTAAGGCTCGGGAACCTGTATTGTTAGCATATTTTCTAGATTATTCTGCTCCAGCAGGTTACTTATGTGTACGACTAGGTGAGATCATAAAAAGTCCCAAATACTGGTTTAAGAAAATCCTTATTTGGTAATGGAGAGCCTTTCTGACCAACGGGGACCTGATGAGAACTTTTGAACACCAAATCTAATGGCAGTTTGCAAAACCAATTAGCAGAAGCAGAGCATGAATGCAGGGTCCTGAACCAAGGAAAGTGGAACTAGAATGGAAGAAACAAGAGTGACAGAGTAAGGGGATCATACCTGTGGAAGGTGAGAAGAGGAGGAAGAAGAAATGACTCTGTTTTCTGGGCTGGGTCAGTAGAATTATGGTAATGCCATTAAGAGGAAAAGGGACATGAGGGGAAGAATGGGTTTGGGAAGGAAAGACTTGGAGTGGAGTTTCTAAGACATTGCATTTGTGGGATGGCAGCCACTTTGTTCCTGTAGGCCCCATGAGACCCAGGGTTACAACATGAACACGGCAATGCTCCACGCTTGCGCTCACCTGTTTACTTGCTGTGAGGTTGCCAGAACACTCCAAGCAGTTGCGGTAGGCGCTGTAACAGATGACAGGCTCTGGCAGGCTCTCCAAGAAGAGCAGCAGGGCTTCGGCCACAGAATGATTGCTAGCAGCTTTGGGCCCATCGTTAAGGAACAGATGACGCTGCTGCCGTGGTCACTGTTAAGTAAAGGCCGGGAGCCAGCACATGCCAGAGCACAGCGTGCCCAGCCAGGCTTCCTGCTCAGCGCTCAGATGCCGGACTGACATCGTGAAGGGGCCAAGCTGTTAGCTTAGCTGGGCTCTCCTAAATTCCTGATATATTGGTTGCTTAAGGTTGTAAAGTCTTCTCTATGCAAACTTTAAATAAGTAAAACATGACAGCTGAGTTCACAATGTCTGATTTTGAGCCTTAAAATATCACCCCTTCCTTTTGCTCACTTCTCTTACTCATATGCACACACACATATACACATGGGCACACGAACATCTAAAAGGATACAGAGGTTATCAATCGTCCCAGTATCTAAACAGTCCCTGATATGATCAAATTCCGACCTCAGGCCGGGCTGCTGAAACAGATCTTCCTGAAAAAAGGAAGAGAGTCACAAAATAATTCTATTCTCAGAAAGGCAGCAATGATTTCCTGGCCTAGAAACACGATCACCAGCAGGGTACAGAAAGGGAGAGTGTGTTGAGGCTTTTGAATCACCCCAGTAGACAATGTGATGTAGGCTGATGTGGCTAATTCATCTCTCAGGCCTTCCCAGTCATGCTCCCACAACAGGTCTTGAGCACAATAATATATCTATTATGAGAGAATTCCCCGGAGTCCAGTGATTAGGATGCCGTGATTCCACTGCAGGGGGTGCAAATTTGATCCCTAGAGATCTGACCGAAGGGAAAACTTTAAAGTAGCTATGGTCCCTGCAGTGTTAAGAGGGATTAACCAGAAAAAAAAAAAAAAAAGAGGAGAGTGAAAAAGTTGGCTTAAAGCTCAACATTCAGAAAACGAAGATCATGGCATCTGGTCCCATCACTTCATGGGAAATAGATGGGGAAACAGTGGAAACAGTGCCAGACTTTATTTTTGGGGGCTCCAAAATCACTGCAGATGGTGACTGCAGCCATGAAATTAGAAGACACTTACTCCTTAGAAGAAAAGTTATGTCCAACCTAGACAGTATATTCTAAAGCAGAGACATTACTTTGCCGACTAAGGTCCATCTAGTCAAGGCTATGGTTTTTCCTGTGGTCATGTATGGATGTGAGAGTTGGACTGTGAAGAAGGCTGAGCATGGAAGAACTGATGCTTTTGAACTGTGGTGTTGGAGAAGACTCTTGAGAGTCCCTTGGACTGCAAGGAGATCCAACCAGTCCATTCTGAAGGAGATCAACCCTGGGATTTCTCTGGAAGGAATGACGCTAAAGCTGAAACTCCAGTACTTTGGCCACCTCATGCGAAGAGTTGACTCATTGGAAAAGACTCTGATGCTGGGAGGGATTGGGGGCAGGAGGAGAAGTGGACGACCGAGGATGAGATGGCTGGATGGCATCACTGACTCGATGGATGTGAGTCTGAGTGAACTCCGAGAGATGGTGATGAACAGGGAGGCCTGGCGTGCTGCGATTCATGGGGTCGCAAAGAGTCGGACACGACTGAGCGACTGAACTGAACTGAACAATATTATATGTATTGCTCAAAAGTTACACCTGAAAGGAGCTCTATAGAGAAGGTAGACTAGCACAGTCCTTAAGAAGGTGACTTCTAGAAATTCCCTGGGTTCAAATCCCGATCCTGCCCATCTGTCAGCTCTGGGACCCTGGCCAAATTATTTCACATTTCTGAGCATCTGTTTCCTCATTTGAGAACTACTGTGAGAACTAAATGAGGTTGTGCTGCAAAACACTTAGAACAGAGTTTGGGACACTGTAATGCTCAATAAATCTGAGGGGAAAAGCAGACAGCACTATGCTAAGAATGTACACTGCTCTGAAGTGGCAGAGCTGCAGCAGATCAGAGTTTCTATGGGTCTCCCTGGGCCCCAGACAAACCAGTCAGTGAAACTGACCAATCTGATGGCAGGAAGCTTGCCCAACCCACTCTGGAAATCAGGCTTCCTGACTCAAGGCCTGAGGGTTCCACAGGTCCTCCTGCCCGTCTGGCTTGTCAACAAGTGAGCCCCTCCCATTCCTAGAAGCTGGCGAGAGTTCCCGCAAAGGAGAGCAGGCTAACATTCTGAGAAGGTTTCAGATGCCTTTCTACCTGGGGGACCCCAGAGGCCTGAGGAGGGAGTATGCTCTGCCGGGAAGGCCCTCCCAGGCTGCTTCCCCTAGAAGAATTGGGTGCTGTGTGTCATAGCAGGGCCCCATGTGGGTGTGGTGCGTGAACCTGTCAACCTTCACTCCATGATGGAAGAGCAGTGTTCCACAGGTTCTGCAGGGGAAAAGTGCTTTCTGCCCAAAGTTCTCAGGGCTGATGCTCCTTCTCAAGGCAGCATGGCCTCGGTCAGGTGTGACTACCTCAGCACCACCTACCTGCTGGATGGCATTTCGGTACAGGTAATCAACCAATATCCAGAGCTCCTTGGGGATGTCCATGGGTTTCTCCAATTGGCTCCCATTATCTTCAGTCTGGAGTCGCATCAGAGTCTGAAAAGAAATAAAAAGCATGATCAGAAGGTCCACCAATGGAGCTTCCACCAGGCTGGCTTCAGGAGAACGCAGGATATAGGGACAGCAAACCCATGGAAGAAGAGAAGTGTTTTGATGTCCCTAAGCAAATGCTCGTCAGGCAAAAGTGAAATCAGATGGCATGATCAAGTATGAAAAGTGACTCCTGAGAACTGGGAGTGGCTTATGGCAAGTAGTTTCAATGAATCAGGTGAAATATGTGGCATCTTAGAAACAAACATCCTGCCTGTAGCACTTTCACTGTCAGAACCAGAGAAATAGTGTGGTCTGGTGAAAAAAGAGCACAGACTTAGGAATCCCAAAACCCAAAGGCAAGGTTGAGGTCCAGGGTTAACTCACTACACAGACCTGTGACAAAAATCACTCCCCTTCTTAGGCCTCTGTTTTCAGGAGTCCCTAAATTAAAAAATGAAATGGAGGAAAAAGAAAAGCAGACCTATTGCCAAAAATCTGTTCCAAACAGGCTCCCCTGTATTAGAATTATCTCCACAGGAGCTGTTTATTAATTTTATTGGACTATAGTTGATTAAGATGAGCACCAAAGAATGGATGCTTTTGAACTGTGATGTTGGAGAACACTCTTAAGAGTCCCTTGGACAGCAAGGAGATCCAACCAGTCCATCCTTAAGGAAATCAACCCCGAATATTCACTGGAAGGACTGATGCTAAAGCTGAAGTTCCAATACTTTGGCCACCTGATGCAAAGAACTGACTCATTGGAAAAGACCCTGATGCTGGGAAAGATTGAAGGCAGGAGAAGGGTACGACAGAGGACAAGATGGTTGAATTGCATCACCAACTTGATGGGCATGAGTTTGACCAAGCTCTGGGAGTTGGTGATGGACAGGGAAGCCTGGCATGCTGCAGTCCATGGGATTGCAAAGAGTCAGACACGACTGAGTGACTGAACTGAAATGATAGTTGATTTAGTTTTGTGTTTGTTTCAGGTATACAGCAAAATGATTCAGTTATACATATATTTATTCTTTTTCAGGTTCTTGTCTCGTACAGGTTATCACAGAATATTGAGCAGACTTCCCTGTGCTATATAGTAGGTCCTTGTTGGCCATCTATCTTATATATAGAAGTATATATATGTTAATCCCAAGCTCTTGATTTCTTTCTTCCCACATTTCCCCTTTGGTAACCGTAAGTTTGTGTTTAATATCTGTAAGTCTGAATATGAATCTTTTTAGATCTCAGAAAATTATTTTAGGATAATACATCAAGTGATGATTAAAACAGGGAATTCCCTGGTGGTCCAGTGGCTGGGACTCCAAGCTCTCACTGTCGAGGGCCCAGGTTCAGTCCCTGGCTGGGGAACTAGGGTCCCACAGGCTACGCAGCACAGCCAACAAAATAAGCAAAACAAACAAAAAAAAAAGTGATGAATAAAACAGGAAAAGAAATAACTATCATGGGGCAGGGACATGCATTATCTTGGTATCTGTGTCTGAATTTCTTTACTATTATTATGAAGGATCGAAAAACACAGCAAAACATTTCACAGTTTTTCCATCAAGAGGTAGAATCTTGCCCCGTCCCTAGAATCTGGACTGACCTCACAACTTGTTCTGATCAATAAAATGTGGCAGAAGTGGTACCATGTGAGTTTAGAGCCTCCGCCACTAGGGGCCTTACAATTTCTGCGCTCAAACTCTTGCCACTACCGAGGAAAGCTCAGGCCCACCTACAGAATGACAAGAGCCCATAGCGAGGGAGAGGCCCAGCGAGCAGCCAACACCAAGGAAGTAAGGGAGGGGCTTCCCCGGTGGCTCAGTGGTAAAGAATCCACCTGCTGATGCAGGAGACACAGCTTCCAGCCCTGGTCCACGAGGATCCCACATGCCAGGGAGCAGCGGAGCCCATGCGCCACTAACGAGCCTGCAAACGGCAATCACCGAGCCTACGTGCCGCAGCTACTGAAGCCTGCATGCCCTAGAGCCCAAGCACCGAACCTAGAGACTGGCCCCGCTCACAACCAGAGAAAAGTCCATGCAGCAACCAAGACCCAGAACAGCCAAAAATAAACAAAAATTATTTAAAAAAGAAAGGGAGGCCTCCTTGAATCCTCTGGCCAGCACAGATGCCATTGACCACAAAAAGGAGCCTGGGCAAGACCAGCAGAAGAGCCACAATGGAAACTCACGTGAGAAGCAATAACTTGCTGTTGTTTCAAACCACAAAAAAATGTCAGGATGTCTGATAAACAGCAGTACATATCTGACAGCACAGGCAAACGCTCTGGAGGCTAGAGAATCCTCAGGTCCCTGGGAAGGTAGGCATGAGAACCTCTCACTTGACTGGCTTGGCTGCTACATCCTTCTAGTTGTTTTCTTGTGGCAAGTAACTCACCAGCTCTCTAATGGTTTCTAGTGGCAAGTCCAAAATTGGCTCCTTCATGTAGCACAACGTGTGGATGGGCGATCCGAAGCAGCTTGGCATGTAGTTCCCAGACACAGACAAGAAGTAATCCTTTCCCCTGTCCAAGTGCAAAACCAGAATGTCCTCGATTTTGTCTTCACCTGAGTTGAGCTTTGTAGCTGTGGTCTTATTTACAAATAGCTCTAATTCAATCTCAACGGCAGAATCTGAAAAAAAAAAAAAAAAAAAAAGAAATGCTGTTTGGCGGGAGGCCAAGAGGAAATGTGGAGAGAAGATGGGCTGGCAGAAGGTCGGGCATACAGAGTTAGGGGAAGGAAATAAGAGGTATCAGCCAACCAGCAAGAATTTACATGCTCAGAACTCAAGAGACTCCTCTGGAGGAGGGCTTGGCAACCCACTCCGGTATCTTGCCTGAAGAAACTCATGGACAGAAAAGCCTGGCAGGCTACAGTCCATAGCATCACAAAGAGCTGGACACGACTGAAGGGACTGAGCAAGCACACACGCACATACTCAAGAGACACGTGAACAAGGAGTTTATGGTCCAAAGGGGAATTGAAAGCAATAAACAAAACCATGAATAGGTAACTGCTATTAAATTCACATTCTAGGTGGCACCGCTCAAGCTAGGTTCTACTTCCCTGGTGGCTCAGACGATAAAGCGTCTGCCTACGATGTGAGAGACCGGGCTTTGATCCCTGGGTCGGGAGGATCCTCTGGAGAAGGAAATGGCAACCCACTCCTGTATTCTTGCCTGGAAAATCCCATGGACAGAGGAGCCTCGTAGGCTACAGTCCATAGGGTCGCAAAGAGTTGGACACTACTGAGCAACTTCACTTCATGCTCAAGCTACAAACAATTAATAAGAAGGTGTGGATCCAGTAGAAAATATAACATGTTATTAGACTGTGAACTGTCTGCTTGCTTTTGTTCAGTCACTAAATCGTGTCTGACTCTTGGCGACCCCATGGACTGCAGCACGCCAGGCTCCTCTGTCCTCCACTAACTCCCAGAGTTTGCTCAAATTCATGTCCATTGAGTTGGTGATGCTATCTAACCATCTCATCCTCTGCCATCCCCTTCTTTTGCTTTCAATCTTTCCCATCATCAGGGTCTTTTCCAAGGAATCAGCTCTTCCCATCAGGTGACCAAAGTACTGGAGCTTCAGCTTCAGCCATCAGTCCTTCCAATGAATATTTAAGAGTTGCTTTCTTTTAGGATTGACTGTTTTGATCTCCTTATTGTCCAAAGGACTCTCAAGAGTCTTCTCCAGCATCACAATTTGAAAGCATCAATTCTTCAGCGCTCAGCCTTCTTTATGGTCCAGCTCTCACATCTGTATATGACATGTGAACTGACCACAAAACAGGCTAACCCCTTTGCCTCAGAGCATAACACAATGCCAAGGAGAAGCTGGGAGAGAGATACGGGTGGTCGGGCCGGACATAATTTCTAGATGACCACCCTATTATCTTTGCCACAAGAGCAGACAATTAAGAGTTGACTATAGTGAGACAGGGAGAAGGCTATGGCATCCCACTCCAGGACTCTTGCCTGGAAGATCCCATGGGCAGAGGAGCCTAGTAGGCTGCAGTCCGTGGGGTCGCTAGGAGTCAGACATGACTGAGCGACTTCACTTTTACTTTTCACTTTCATGAATTGGAGAAGGAACTGGCAACCCACTCCAGTGTTCTTGCCTGGAGAATCCCAGGGATGGGGGAGCCTGGTGGGCTGCCGTCTATGGGGTCGCACAGAGTCGGACACAACTGAAGCGACTTAGCAGCAGCAGCAGCAGCATAGTGAGACAGAAAGTGAAAGGGGTCTTGTTACAGCCCCACCTGCTTCACAGAACTCTTGTGTTTTTTGTGTGAAATTATAGAATATGCACATGACTGAGAATACTTTTGACATCGATCTCGCGCCCTTTACTATTTTACATCTTATCTACGGATGGATCTCCATCTTGAGAGTCCCTTGGACAGCAAGGAGATCCAACCAGTCCATCCTAAAGGAAATCAGTCCTGAATATTCATTGGAAAGACGGATGCTGAAGCTGAAACTTCAATACTCTGGCCACCTGATGTGAAGAACTGACTCACTGGAAAAGACTCTGATGCTGGGAAAGATTGAAGGCAGGAGGAGAAGGGGATGAAAGAGGATGAGATGGTTAGATGGCATCATGGACTCAATAGACATGAGTCTGAATAAACTCCAGGAGTTGGTGATGGACAGGTAGGCCTGGCATGCTGCACTCCATGGGATCACAAAGAGTCGGACATGACTGAGCAACTGAACTGAACTGAACATCCACAGGGCTTTGAAAAAGTTTCAAGCAAACAACAAAATATTCAGAAACAAGACGTTTATTCTAGGAGAATGGGCAAAAGACAGGGTAGGGTATTCCCCAAACCAGCCAGCAGGAAGCCAGGGACGGAGGCCTTACCTGGCAGGAGGAAGCCTCGGCTGGGGCTGGCTCGAAGCCACGGCTTACAGTAGGACTCCTCGTGAGGCTTGCTGATGAACTCAAACAGACACGGCACCTGTCCGTTCCGAACGGTAAAGGACTCTACCTGCAGGTGCATGTACTTCACGTTCTGAAAGCAGAACTGGGGACAAACCCGGGACCAGTCAGACCAGTGCCCTCTCCTCGGCACCCTGCCCAACCACCCCAACTGGGCAAACCTTGCCCTTCCTGGGAAGAAAATGAAGGACCATCTCTTTCAAATCATGCTTTTGTTTTCTAAGTATTTACCTGAGAGACCACAGCTGCTACTACTAAAGACCAGTTGTTAGTGTTTAACTCAGAAATCCTAAACTCAAAAAACACAAAAAATTCCCTAACAGAATCCAAGTTTAAATCTCCTCTACCCAAAGACCATACCCAAAATATCCTTCACACATTCCACTCCTAAATGTGAAAATGAAGCTCCTCCGTCCCTGCAGCTGGACATCTAGGACATTAAAAATACCCTCACCGTAAATCCTCATTTAATTGACTTTTTACTGTCAATTCTGAATGATCTATGCTGTGGCACTTCTCTGAAAAATCTAGCTCAAAACTGACTTCTCCCAATGCCTGTTAAAGCTAAAACTCCAGTACTTTGGCCACCTCATGTGAAGAGTTGACTCATTGGAAAAGACTCTGATGCTGGGAGGGATTGGGGGCAGGAGGAAAAGGGGACGATAGAGGATGAGATGGCTGGATGGCATCACTGACTCGATGGACACGAGTCAGTGAATTCCGGGAGTTGGTGATGGACAGGGAGGCCTGGCATGCTGTGATTCATGGGGTCGCAAAGAGTCGGACACGACTGAGTGACTGACCTGAACTGAATGCCTGTTACTTTTCCATACTGCCTTCCCTCTCATCAACTCATGGGTACCCCACATTTTGGGCTCAATCTCAAAGCAAAGCATCAGTAGGAAGACAAACCCAGGGCAAGAATGCACACAGCTATACTAAGATCAAGTGAAACACGTTTTGGATCCTCTGTGACTTATTTAACTCATGGAGGGCCCATGTATGGGTAAAATATAGGAGCCACTAAAGGTTACAGGCTTTTCGTTTACAAGATCAAGAGGTGAACCAAATCTAAACCAACACCCCCTCTCCTGTCAGCTGGCATCGTCAGCCTCACTTTGTCTACAAGCAGCCGATCAAGGACGACAATAGAGTCCAGGAGCCCGACAGGTGCCCCCTCGAGTTCTGAGACCCAGCAGATGAGATTTATGTTCTACAAAGAGAACAGCCAGATGCGCTATCACATCCTTTCTACCTCTCGCTTGGAGAGGGACACGGAAGGGATATTGGCATTTTCCATCTTATCCAGGGAGCGAACAATCTCCTCCAGAGTTTTCCGATACAGCTCTTCATTGATGACCCTCACCTGGAAGGGAAACAACAGAGACTCAGTGCCTTGGCTTCCACCCATCTCTTTTTCAGGGTCCCCAATCTCCAGAATCTAATGCCTAATAGTCTGAGGTGGAGCTGATGGAATAATAATAGAAATAAAGTACACAGTAAATGTAATGTGTTTGAATCATCCCCAAACCATTCCCCCACTCTTCCCTATCCATGGAAAAATTGTCTTCCATGAAACCGGTCCCTGGTGCCAAAAAGGCTGGTGACTGCTGCTTTTAGAGGACATTCACAGCCTTGGGAAATAGCAGTTGATAGCAACACAGAAGGTGAATACTAAACAGATTTAATTAATGAACAAAGAAGCCAATTAACAATAGAGTAGAAGGATCCCCCAGAGGCAAAGCCTCTCGTAAAATCAACTGCTTCCCGATTAGCAGAAAAAAATGATACGGGAGTGAAAGCTGGGTGAGCAGTTCTGCAGGGTCTGAGGTCAGGGCAGAGAGACACCCCTGCCTGTCTCTGCTATGCTTGCTGCTGCCGACAGGCCAGCAGGCAGGAGCTTCTCTAGGGCTTTGAGTCAAAGCAGCATTTCACAGGCTCTTTAAACCTGTGCTCCATCAGCCAAGAAGCTTTTGTCAGGCTTTCCCTTCTATATTTTGAATTACAATTCTTGTCATCTTCCAATAATAAAACCTTAGTTATAACACTCATTAGGCTTTTTTCAAACCACCCACACCCTTGTGGATTCTGAGGCACCTCTGCCTGCACCCTTGAGAACTGATAATATACAAAGAAACACAGAAGTCACTGAAGAGGAGATACAAGTGTAGAATACATAAATAAAAAGATTTTTTTAAAAAGATATTTATTATAAGTCAGTGATACTTCGACAAAAAAAAAAAAAAAGATGTTCAGCTTCACTAGTAATCAGGGAAGTATAATCTAAAAGAATGAAGTATCTTTCTCATTTGGTTCACTGGATTGGTAGAAATTTAAAAGATTGCTAAAACCCAGTATTAGCCAGACTGTGGGAAAAGCAGCTCATTCACGTTTGGCAGAAGAGTAAAATGGTAAGGATGCTGGGAGGACAATTTTGTAGGCTCAAATAAAAATAAAATACATTTTTCTCTGAACCACTCATTTCACCTCTAGGAATTCATTCTACAGAAATGTTCACATTGACACACAAAGATATACGTGAAGGCTGGTCGCTATAGCAATGTATATCATAGCACTATTTTGGAAACAAATTATCAATACAAACATGGTTCATCCATACTATGAAATATGTTACAGCCCTTAAAAATAATGAGGAGGGAGCTCTACCCTTACCGACATGAAAAGATCTCCTAAAAAATAGCCAGTGGAGGAAAAAGATGTTCTCAGAACTATGGGTGTGATAGATTTCTTTTACAAAAAGGGAGAAACTTCCTCTATGTTATATATAGAATACTGACACACTGCATAGAAAAAGGTCTGGAAAGAAACTGTCCAAAGAGCAAAGGGGAACTTCCATGTACGTAGAGATATAAAGTAGAAGTCTACAAAACATTTATGAATTAAATTTAAATTAAAACCATTTTTAAAGGAGCCTCCTCTCATTCAAGGTGGGAGGAGGAGACCAGAAAGACAAAAGTGGTCTCAGCTGTGGGGACCAATTCCCTAGAGGATGATGGCAACTTGGTCCCAGCTGCCCACCTACCCCAATGTCAAACACTGAGCTGACGGGCTTGTGGTCACTGGTCTTCAGGGCCATGTGGCTCTGGTAGCTCAGCTGAGTGATGTTCTTCCCTTTCCAGAGGACCCGGTCACACCAGGCAGGAGCACGACACTTCTCGCTGAAACGCAAAGCCCACACTGAAAGCCCTCCGAGGCATAGCGGCACCTGACGCCAGGGGTAGCGTATATTCTGCGGGTGTCACCCCCAAGCAGCTGCAAGCACTCAAAGCCAAAACGCTGTGCAGGATGATTTCTGCTCTCCACCTTCCTATGGGGATCAGGCCAGAGTCACAGCCATCTGAGGGTAAGCATTCTGTGGGCCTCAAAAGATGCCAGTTAAAACAGGTCGTGAATTCCAACTGCTTGGCTTCAATTCCTGCTTCGACGCTTGCCTGCTTGGGAAGATCTTGAATTTGGGGGTGGGGGGCTTTTGTTCCCAGGTCTATAAAATGAGGATAATAAATTATACCTACTTCAATGGGTTGCTGAGAAGATTACATGAGATAATACAAGTACTGAACAGCATCCCATAGACACTCATAAAAATATGAACTACCATGTAATGATCAAGCACAAGCTCAGTCTGTTGGAATGATCACCCTAAGCATAGCTGGAAGGGAAATGAGTCTTAAGAATTATTGTGGGGACCTTCCTTGGGGTGCTCAGGGATTAGGACTCCAGGCTCTCAATGCAGGGCGCCCAGGTTCGATCCCTGGTCAGGGAACCAGACTGCACATGCCTCGCAGGGCAACTAAGCCCTGAGCCACAGCTAGAGAGTTTGCTAGAGATCTGTCACAACGAAGGTCCTGCATGGTGCAACTAAAGCCCAGACCAGCCAAATAAATAAGTTTTTTTTTTTTTTTTTTAAAGTGTAGGAAAGCAGTCTATTTAATGAACAGATACTGAGAGAAAATGTTTGACCTGAGGAAGAAGTGACAAGAAACCTCTCTTCTTCTGTAGGTCTACGAGGGAAAGTACTTCTACAACTTTCTGAGTTTCTATTTGCTCAGCCTCCGAAGCAACCTCTGACCTACCTGGTATCCCAGTCATCGGAGCCAGTATCATACTTATAGGTAGGCTGGAACGTGAGCTCACCCTCACTGAAGCCCTCGAAGACAGCCTTTGCAGCCACCTGAGCTCTCAGCTACACAAAGGATGGAAGAAAAAAAAGAAAATCTCAGCATAAAAAGGTCAAACCTTGAATTAGCAGAAGAAAGGAAACCAATCTGGAATCTAAACCCTAACCCCAAAGGAAAGGCCCATGAGAAAACTATTCTGTGGGAATTCTCTGGTTGTTAAGGACTCCATGCTTCCACTGCAAGGGATATGGGTTTGATACCTGGTTGGGGAACTCAGACCCCACATGCTGCACAGTGTCACAAAAAAAACAGAACAGAAAGAAAGTTACTCTGTAAGACCCTGAGTTAATTAACTCCCAGGAAGAGGAGCATGCTGACTATTCTGCCTGCTGTACAATTTTTAAGGCTCTTTTATAAAACCGTATCCACGTCTGAGGGGCCTGAGCTCCATTGTACTGAGATGCCCCTAGGAGGATTAGTTTATGGACATAGTTTCTCTTCCAGGTATCAAACACATCATCTGTGTAGCACAGGTGTTCCAATATACAGAGGGATAAAACTGCATTAAAAAAAGGTCTGTAAAGATACAATCCAAAAAGCCAAAGGGAACCTCCAAGTATGTATAAATATATAGTAGAGGTATAACCAAACCATTATGAATTAAGTTTAAACTAAAACAATTCTTTAAAGAGATTTGTCAAATCAGTTACATGAACTGGGGCGAGCTCTATGCTTTGGTTTCCCCATCTGTAAATTTTGGATTTATAATAGAATCTGCCTCACAGGATTGTTGCAAAGATAAGCTGTCAACTTAGAATAGTGCCTGACACATTACGGTAATAACTGGCCTCCTTGCCACTGCACTGGTTCTAAGAGCTCCTTCTCAGCAAGAAAGAAAAACCCCGGGTGTTCCTGCCCCCTCCCTGGAGCACCAGGCTTGGTGCTGTGTGGCCTGGTGAAGAACTGTAAGCTCTAACTTTGGTGAAAGGGTCAGCTATCCAGGGGACAACAGTTGAGAAACCCCAAAATAGGAATTCCTTAAAAAAAAAAAAGTATTAAGGAAAAAGCAACAGGAAATTAAAATAGTGTAAGATGATTCTTTCCCTTTTGCTTTTTTCTGGATGCACTGCATGGCATACGGAACTTCCCAGACCAGGGATTGAAGCCACGTCGCTACAACAGAAGCATAGTCTTAACTCCTGGACCACCAGGGAAGTCCAAGATGACTCTTAAATGGGTAAATATGAGGACTTTCTTGATGGTCTGGTAGCTGAGAATCTACCTTCCAATACCGGGGACTTGGCTTTGACCCCTGGTTGGGGGAACTAAGATCCTGCATACCTCGGAGCAACTAAGCCCTCATGTGGCAACTACTGAGCCTGCATGCCCTGGAGCCCACAAACCCCAACCAAGACTGAGCAGAGCCAAAATAAGAACAGTAAAAAATAAATTACAAACAAACGGGTAAGTATAAATCTTCAAACCATTTGGAAAGCAAGGAAACACACAAACTGGTTACTATTACTTAAGGAGAGACCAGAAAAGAAGGGAAGAAGAGATGGTATTGAACTCCCAGGGAAATAAGAATGCTGCAGTCTAGAAAAAAGACAAGGGATAATGCTGAAAAGGGGAATAAAGAGACTAATTTACCAAGGAAAAGAATGGAAGAGAAAAATGGGTCACTAAAGAGATTATTCTATAAAGAAAGACATAACAGACTTGGGATTTTTTCCCCTTAATTGATCTCACTGGGAGAAAAATAAAGGTAAGAGAAAGATTTAGACTAACGACAATACAAAGATGATTAAAAGGGAGATACAGGCTAGAAAGAAAAAGGACTGTGACATCCCAAACAACTCTGACCGCTTGATCAGTTTCAGAATCTCTTGAGAGGACTACCCTGAAGAAGGTCAGAGAGAAACAGGTTTCTCTCGTTCTGGGAAACAGCTAATGCTCTGAGAAATTATGATAACCCAAACAACAGTAGAGGCTAGCAGGAGACGGAACGGATTCTTTCTGGAAGTGAAGACAGCCCTTCAGAAAGAGTGGTCCCGCACACGGCACAGGTCTGCTGAGGGGCAGGGGGCGCGGAGGGCCCATTCAAAACATCAGTAAATCATCTGAAATATACAAAGGACTAATATCGTCTTGATGAGAAGCTTGGCTCCCTTTTGGCCCCAACTTGAATGACTGAATGAATGGGCACACACGAAACAGAGAGAAAGAGAACAGCTCTTGCCTCCAAAGAGGCAAACCTCAAGGGCAGGACCAGTGGGGCAGACAGCTGTAGGAGAGGGAGCACAGATGGAGGAAAGGAAGGAACAGCGGGCGGCAGCTCCCCAGACGAGGAAGAAGAGGCGCAGCCGGGCAGCCAGGCTTTCTGCGCCCTCCCGTGGAGCGTGGGAAGGGCAACGACAGCTGCCTGAAGAGCGCCCGAGTGGCCGCTGGTACCTGGTCATACGCATACAGCGTTTGAAAGGCCTTCTCTTCGATGAGTTTTTTCACTTTTTCCACATCCGGATCTTCTATCCTGTAGTTGAGGTCCCCCAGCCACAAGATCACACTGCGGGGACAGAGCACAAAGGGCACAGGGATTAGGAGGGGCTTCGCCCACCCCATCCGGTGTGCTTCGGACAGAAGGCCCCGGAGGCTACGTCTCTTGGGAGCTGCGTGGGGAAGGAACTTGGCTGCTCAGGGTCTCTTTTCCTCTTGCCATCCCATTTAACATCGTGTCTAGCATGCTGCTTACTTAGTTATCTTGGTCCAAGTTCACTGGCAACAGCCTTGTGTTCTCCTTGACTATTTTATTCCCATACAGCTGCAAAGGGAGGAGGGCATGGCAACCCACTCCAGTATTCCTGCCTGGAGAATCCCATGGACAGAGGAGCCTGGCGGGCTACAGTCCATAGGGTCACAAAGAGTCAGACACAACTGAAGCGACCAAGCACAGCTGACAAGATAGTCTAATAAGATCTAAAAGCAAGACAATAATTTACCTCTCCTGGGAAGAGGGGGAAAGATCAAGCATTGGGAGTCCTGTCAATCACTCAGGGACCCCAAGCCAGATGATGCCACGATGCTGCCTCTGCCTCCATGCACACTCCAGCCCCCAAAGCACACTCTTAGCCTTTGTTTCTGGAGCACAGTTCCTCTGAAACAAAGCCTGACCTGTCCAGTGGCATCTCGGTTTAACCACCACTGCGTTACTGGCCAGCTCCTTCTGCAGAACGCAACAGGTGTTTTCTTACACCTGCTGCTTTGGGAACACGATCACTGGATGCTCCCAGGTGACACTGCACATTCCGTGAAAACCAATACTGCTCTACGTGAAGCCAAGAGCCAGGTTATGAGAGAAGCTGCAGGGCAGCACACAGACACCAAAATGAATGCACCCACGAGCTAAATGCAGACAAGCTGACATGCAGCCTCACACACTGGGATGCTGCTGGGTCAGTAGAATGGAAGACCCAGTCCCTGCTAGGTCCCCTGGAGACAGAAAGCCATTCTGGCAGCTTCCAGCACACCAATCAAGATGGTCCTATGGACGCAGCAGGCGGATGAGAGGTTGGGCTCTGTGTACTCCCTGGCAGACACCACAGCCCCAGTGGCTTCTTCCTTGTTATAAGAAGAAGGGGCATAAGTTTCAAGTGTTACTGTAAAGTCTGAAATTCCAATATGCCTTGAGTTTAGACAAAGAGCAAGTACTGGAGATAAATGAAATAAAGAGAACAAACATTAGCACAAGACACCCGAAGCAGCTGCAACCACAGCTCCAAAATGTTGAATCAAGAGGCGAAAAAGACGACGTGAAGACTGGGAAATGCAGCCCCATCCTCAACCGCACATGCTTCTGGAGACAACAGGCAGGCAGAACCCTGAACCATACTTCCAAAACCTGCACTCAAGACGCCCGCTCTGGCGTGGCTTTTCTCATGATGCTGCATCAAGACGGACTGTGTCAAAAAAATATCTTACACATTTTCCAGGAACAAATGGTGTCTGAGAAAATTCAAGAGGTTGGCCAGATGGTAGTGGGGAAACTAAAAATTTCCAAGAGGTGTAATCCCTGTACAACCGAGAGTTGGCTGAGAGTTCCGGCTCAGGTGGTGGGAAGCCTCCCCCGGTCCCCTCCCTAATGAAACAGAGAGCCCTCGGCTTGGACTGTGCGGCCCGGCACGCTACTTGGGGTGGAAGGCCAGACTCACTCGTGCTTGCTGATGGTGAGAGGGGGCAGGCTTGGGTCGACCTGACAGAACTGCATTCGAGAACAAATGTCTTTGTAGTCCTGGTTCCTCCTCTCGTACTCCTCTGTGTGGGCTGCCAGGTGGGAATTGACCACGCAGATGCTGGTGTTGTGAAACCGGAACCGGATGGCCACGCCCCCTTTGTTACCCTGTGAAAGGCAGCCCAGAAAAGGCAGTTCCCAACTTCACTGTGATAGTCATTCAAACCCGTGGGCTTTCAAAATATTCTCTTTTAGTCAGTCTGTGTCACAACCCCGGGAGATGAGTAAAGCAGGGTTGCATATTTATAGGTGGGAAAACAAATGCAAGACAGAAGGACCAGGCGGCCAGAGGCGAAGGTGAGTCCACTCTGCAATAGATCTCAGGCAAGCCACACACTCTCCCTCCCCCGACCCTGGGAAGCTAAGCTCGCACAGTAGAACCAAAAAGGAGGACTTTAACAGCTTCAAGAAGAAAAACGGCAAACCTATTATTAGCATTCTTTCTTTCTTTCCCTTGGCGATCCAAGGGCATGGCAACCCACTCCAGTATTCCTGCCTGGAGAATCCCATGGACAGAGGAGCCTGGCGGGCTACAGTCCATAGGGTCACAAAGAGTCAGACACAACTGAAGCGACCAAGCACAGCTGACAAGATAGTCTAATAAGATCTAAAAGCAAGACAATAATTTACCTCTCCTGGGAAGAGGGGGAAAGATCAAGCATTGGGAGTCCTGTCAATCACTCAGGGACCCCAAGCCAGATGATGCCACGATGCTGCCTCTGCCTCCATGCACACTCCAGCCCCCAAAGCACACTCTTAGCCTTTGTTTCTGGAGCACAGTTCCTCTGAAACAAAGCCTGACCTGTCCAGTGGCATCTCGGTTTAACCACCACTGCGTTACTGGCCAGCTCCTTCTGCAGAACGCAACAGGTGTTTTCTTACACCTGCTGCTTTGGGAACACGATCACTGGATGCTCCCAGGTGACACTGCACATTCCGTGAAAACCAATACTGCTCTACGTGAAGCCAAGAGCCAGGTTATGAGAGAAGCTGCAGGGCAGCACACAGACACCAAAATGAATGCACCCACGAGCTAAATGCAGACAAGCTGACATGCAGCCTCACACACTGGGATGCTGCTGGGTCAGTAGAATGGAAGACCCAGTCCCTGCTAGGTCCCCTGGAGACAGAAAGCCATTCTGGCAGCTTCCAGCACACCAATCAAGATGGTCCTATGGACGCAGCAGGCGGATGAGAGGTTGGGCTCTGTGTACTCCCTGGCAGACACCACAGCCCCAGTGGCTTCTTCCTTGTTATAAGAAGAAGGGGCATAAGTTTCAAGTGTTACTGTAAAGTCTGAAATTCCAATATGCCTTGAGTTTAGACAAAGAGCAAGTACTGGAGATAAATGAAATAAAGAGAACAAACATTAGCACAAGACACCCGAAGCAGCTGCAACCACAGCTCCAAAATGTTGAATCAAGAGGCGAAAAAGACGACGTGAAGACTGGGAAATGCAGCCCCATCCTCAACCGCACATGCTTCTGGAGACAACAGGCAGGCAGAACCCTGAACCATACTTCCAAAACCTGCACTCAAGACGCCCGCTCTGGCGTGGCTTTTCTCATGATGCTGCATCAAGACGGACTGTGTCAAAAAAATATCTTACACATTTTCCAGGAACAAATGGTGTCTGAGAAAATTCAAGAGGTTGGCCAGATGGTAGTGGGGAAACTAAAAATTTCCAAGAGGTGTAATCCCTGTACAACCGAGAGTTGGCTGAGAGTTCCGGCTCAGGTGGTGGGAAGCCTCCCCCGGTCCCCTCCCTAATGAAACAGAGAGCCCTCGGCTTGGACTGTGCGGCCCGGCACGCTACTTGGGGTGGAAGGCCAGACTCACTCGTGCTTGCTGATGGTGAGAGGGGGCAGGCTTGGGTCGACCTGACAGAACTGCATTCGAGAACAAATGTCTTTGTAGTCCTGGTTCCTCCTCTCGTACTCCTCTGTGTGGGCTGCCAGGTGGGAATTGACCACGCAGATGCTGGTGTTGTGAAACCGGAACCGGATGGCCACGCCCCCTTTGTTACCCTGTGAAAGGCAGCCCAGAAAAGGCAGTTCCCAACTTCACTGTGATAGTCATTCAAACCCGTGGGCTTTCAAAATATTCTCTTTTAGTCAGTCTGTGTCACAACCCCGGGAGATGAGTAAAGCAGGGTTGCATATTTATAGGTGGGAAAACAAATGCAAGACAGAAGGACCAGGCGGCCAGAGGCGAAGGTGAGTCCACTCTGCAATAGATCTCAGGCAAGCCACACACTCTCCCTCCCCCGACCCTGGGAAGCTAAGCTCGCACAGTAGAACCAAAAAGGAGGACTTTAACAGCTTCAAGAAGAAAAACGGCAAACCTATTATTAGCATTCTTTCTTTCTTTCCCTTGGCGATCCAATACAGCTTCTGCGACACGGGTCATACAATAAATGGAAGGACCCACTTGGAGGCTCCAGAGTGGAGCAGCCATGAGGATGCAGGCTAACTGGGCAAGTCAGCCAGCAAGTCACTAAAATACAATTTCAGAATGGCCTCCTCCATCAGTTCCTGCTAGATCATGAGGGGACAGTTCATCTCGTGATGCTGGTACCCTCAAGCTGGGACACAGGTAGTTGTGGTATCATGAGAAGAAGGCTCAAGACCTTAGGGACCAAGGCCCTCCCTGTACCAACCAGGAACTCACCATCCTCCCCATGATTCCTGTCCCCACTGTCTCAGCTTCCACTTCTGAGATGTATGCAGCATGCTCCTGTTTGACATATAGCAGCAGCATAATCCCAACCAGTCGGATGAGCTTCACCTGGAAGAGAAGCATGCGTTCAAGTCACGGCATTAATGGGAAGTTGAAAGGAAAAGTGGACGGGAAGCTGGCTGTGAGGACTCCTATATCTCCTGTTCCACATCAGGAAACGGTAATTACCCGAGCGACTCACTGACCACACCCTGTGATAACCTCAGCAGCCTACAGGTGCCGAGACCTGAGAAGCCTCTCCTGGAACTGAACATCACAGCATCAATAGGACTTCCTTCCTCCCTTCCTTTCTAGCTGGCTGTGTCACCACTGCTGTGAAGGGGCCTTCTCTAGTTGCTGCAAGGTGGGGGCTGTGAAGGGGCCTTCTCTAGCTGCTGCGAGGTGGGGGCTACTCGTTGTTGCGGTGTGCGGGCTTCTTATTGTGGTGGTTCTATGGAGCACAGGCTCGAGAAATGCAGGCTTCCCTAGTTGTGGTGTGTGGGCTCGGCAGTTGTTGCTCGTGGGCTTACTTGCCCCAGGGCAGGTGGGATCTTCCCAGACCAGGGGTCGAACCCATGTCCTCTGCATTGGCAGGCAGAGTCTCAAGCTCTGGACCACCAGGGAAGGGACCACCACCCATTAGGGCTGGCTTTTGATGAAAGTTGCAGCAGAAGTGAAAAGTTGTCTTAGCATTTCCCTGCATGGCGACACAAAGGCAGAAGGTCCCGGGCTCTTCTCATACCTTTGCATATTTGGCGTCTGGATGAAGACCCTCTGATACAGCTTTAAACCACTCTTCCTCCTTTGGGGTATCGTGGAAGAAAAAGGCTTCCTTACTCAGATCAAGCTCCTGGAACCTATGAGGAGAAGCAACGAGTCAGGGAGTGGAGAAGGGTAATGTGTGAGATGGCACATTCTCAGATTGGTTAAGCTGTGTAAGGCCTACCTTTCTAGCTAAACTGCAGGACCCTCAAAGAGGAAGAAGGACAAACACTTAAAGACAAAGGACTAAAGGCCCAGGAATGTACCAGGTGCTTTCTCAAACAGCGGCCTTTTTCATCTTCATAATGAGCCTGAAGTACTTGGAAGAGTCTCCAGCCTTTACATCCGAGATCACTAGCTCACATAAGCACCAGGTGGCAAATAGATTGAAACCTGCTGCTGCTGCTAAGTCACTTCAGTCGTGTCCGACTCTGTGCGACCCCATAGATGGCAGCCCCCCAGGCTCCGCCATCCCTGGGACTTTCCAGGCAAGAACACTGGAGTGGGTTGCCATTTCCTTCTCCAATGCATGAAAGTGAAAAGTGAAAGTGAAGTCGCTCAGTCGTGTCTGACTCTTCGCGACCCCGTGGACTGCAGCCTACCAGGCACCTCCATCCACGGGATTTTCCAGGCAAGAGTACTGGAGTGGGTTACCATTGCCTTCTGCGAGATTGAAACCTAGCTCTCTATAAATTCCAAATTCTAGTCACTTTACACATTACCACCCAGGCTTCTTTGCTGCTCCCTCCCCAACAACAATATTTGGTACAATGCTAAGAAGATAGTAGGTGAGGGGGAAAAAAAAATGACTGATGAATGGGGCCCTCCCTTTTAAAATATTTAATTATTTGGCTGTGCCAGGTCTTAGTTGGGCTTCCCTTGTGGCTCAGCTGGTAAAGAATCTGCCTGCAATGCGGAAGACCTGGGTTCGATCCCTGGGTTGGGAAGATCCCCTGGAGAAGGGAAAGACTACCCACTCCAGTATTCTGGCCTGGAGAATTCCATGGACTGCATAGTCCATAGGGTCACAAAGAGTCAGACACGACTGAGTGACTTTCACTTTCATTTTCAGGTCTGAGTTGTGGCACGAAGGATCTTCAAGGTGGCCTGTAGGATCCAGTCCCTTCACCAGGGATTGAACCTGGGTCCCCTGCATCAGGAGCACAGAGTCTTAGCCACTGGACCACCAAGGAAGGCCTTGGATGGGGCCTTTTTTTTTCTTTTAACCTTCTTTCCCTCACAAAAGATATTTTTGCTTTGTAACCAACAAAACGTTGACTGTCTAAGTAATAAAATTCAGTTCAAGGTGTATGCTTTTAACCGAGGGCTGCACTCAAAATTAAATATTAGCATTCCAGTACCAAGCACATCACTTTAATAGTGCCAGAAATTTGTTTACTACGAGGAAGCATACAGAACAGAGGAACAGCTGTTATTAAGCATATGCTCGTTTTTTAATCCCTTCACCTGCTGTGAAGTCTCAGTTACAGATTCATGCCCCCATCCCTTCAACCACAGCTACACGTTCTGAAAAATGCAGAGACCACTAGAAGAGAAGCACTCACCCCACACAGTATACATCTGGGGCCTGGGTATCGTGGCTGAGCCAAGGCCGGAGGCACTCCTTAGGGGACTGTCCGTTCACATTGTACGTTCCTACAAAAAATCTGTTGCCAAAGACAATCACCTGGTCACTTGGGAGGACTATGGACGCGACAGGGAGAGCACTAGATGCTGATTCTGGCTGGTTTCAGTCTCTGGGCTGGAATTTGAAGACTTGAGAAATGTCACGGCCATCCTAGGCAAGTGACTGTGGCACCAAGGGGTGACCTGCAGTCTGCCATGACATTTGTTGCTTTTGTTGTAACTTCAGACAGTAGAGACCCACTTTGAACATTTCTACTTAGCTTTAAGAGCCATTAGACAGTCACAGTCCACAAAATGACTATGTCCTGTGTGTGCTACTGAAATGAAAAAAGAAAAGTACCCTGGCAACTACTTTTGGAAAGAAAGCAATGCCAGTGTTCACATAATTCACTAGGGTTTTTTTCTGTTCGATTTCGAGTTTTTTTGGGAAACTTTTTATTTTGTATTGGGGTATAACCAATTAACAATGTTGTGATAGTTTCAGGTAAGCAGCAAGGGAACTCAGTCATACCTATACATGCATCCATTCTCCCCCAAACTCCCCTCCCATCCAGGCTGCCACATAACATTGAGCAGAGTTCCACGTGCTCTACAGCAGGTCCTTGTTGGTTATCCATTTTAAATACAACAGTGTGTACCTGTCCATCACAAACTCTCCAAGACAATTCACTATCTAGATCCCTAGAAGCAACATTAGTTTGTCTTATAGTCCCAATGCAGTGATTTAAAAAGACCTGGCAAACCTGCACCCTTTATTCATGTAATGTTCAATCATTTTGTCTGAAAAGATTACCAATCACTAACTTCATGTGATTAATTTCAATTCAAACAACTTTCTTTAAAGGCCCCAAATGACCTAGAGATACACAGAGGCATAACCAAAAATCAAGATCTCTCTCCTTCTTCCACACAGGGGTATCTTCAAATATTTCTGCAACTGTTTGTTGCAAGTTGTGTCATTCACACCATACCACACCTCCCATGATGCCTGGCCCGAAAAGACACAGAATAAATGCCTGCCAAGGAAGAGTGAAAGGAATCACTCATTCAGAAAATGATGGGAGTGATTCTGTAGGGTACAGAGGAAGTGCTTCTATTTCAGAGAGCTGAGCGATCACTTTGCTGTGGAAACAGTCTAAGATCCAGCGAGCTACCTGAAGTTCTGGATGTAGGTAAAATCCTCTTCTTTCTGTATTAGATGTGATTTCACAATTGTATCTCGCAATCCAAACTTCTGCATGGATAAAATGTGAGCCTTGTCTGATACTGTGACAGTAGAGGAGCGAACCATGTTGCTTATTTCAGATTTGGACTTGTTCTGTCTAGAAAAACAAACAAACAAAAATGTTTCTATTGAAAGTTTTTATCAGGGCTTCCCTGGTGGCTCAGTGGCAAAAGAATCTGTCTGCCAATGCAAGAGACCCCGATTTGATCCCTGATCCGGGAAGAGCCTACACGCTGTGGAGCAACTAAGCCCATGTGCCTAAAAAAAAAGGGGGGGGTGGATAAAAAAAAAAGAGAGAGAAAAAGTTTTTATCATATTTTTTTTGGCCACACCACACGACATGCAGGATCTTAGTTCCCTGACCAGGGAATCGAACCCAAGCCCCCTGCAGTGAAAATGCAGAGTATTAATCACTGGACCACCAGGGAAGCCCCCTTATATGTTTTTGATTGCATAGTACATTGATCCAGAGATGTTAAGTTTTATAGAATCTCAGACCAGAAGGAAACCTGGAAGATAATCTAATCTAACCCTTCATTTTTCAAATGAGAAAAATGAGACCCAGCATCATGAATGATCCATGAGGCTGGATGGCAGCAGACTGTGAATTAGAACTTGGTTTAGACAGTGTTCTTTCTGGACTCTGGGTCTCATGTAACAAGACTATACAACTGTCTAGATCTTTTGACTTGATAATTCTACTGGATCTCTATTCCACAGGAATAATCTGTAATAAAAAAGAAAAGCAGTAAAAATTTATATTTTATTATTATTTGTGTGGTTTTCATAGCCATACTAAAAATTATTCAAATGCCAACATTTAAGGTTAAAGAAAAATATAAAGTTAAGGGAAATTTGACATATAACAGAATCCTAATAAATGCTCAAAAACCTTTTGTTGAAATTACTTAATGAACTAAGATATATTATATAAAACACTTGAGACAATTTCTGACATTTATTCATAAATGCCATTTAAGTACTTAATATTAGATGGTCATGTATTAATACATACTAATGAAGGCTACGTAAAAATGCATCTATGTGTATCAGGAAGGCTCAAAAGTGAGTTGAGAATGATAGGTTTAGCTACATTTAAAGCGCAGGGATTGTTTGTTGCTATTTAGGTGCATAATTTAAAGTGAAAGTGTTAGTAGCTCAGCTGTTTCCGACTCCTCGTGGCCCCATGTACTGTAGCCCACCAGGCTCCTCTGTCCATGGACTTCTCCAGGCAAGAGTACTGGAGTGGGTTGCCATTCTTCTCTCCAGAGGATCTTCCCAACCCAGGGATGGAACCCAGGTCGCCTGCATTGCAGGCAGGTTCTTTACCGTCTGAGCCAGCTGGGAAGCCAGACACATGGAAGCTTTTATCTCTTCCAGATGATTCCAGCTATGATCAGTAGGGGGAACTGGAGTATACACTAAATATAACAGCATTAGACAAAAGAAAGGAGTAAATAAAAACAAGGGGAAAAGAAGTATCTTCAGAGTGAAGAAACTTCTAGAAGAACGAGGGGGAGAAATCGAATGTTTCTGATCTACATTTCCAAGGTAGGGTTAGACTTCAGTTTCGGATCCTAGATCTGCCAGCTGCTAGTTCTGGATCTTGGGTGAGTTATATAACGTCTCTTCTTCATCTGTTTCCCTACTTGTGAAACAGAGAAAATACTGGTGCCTACCTCTTAGGTTAAGGGAAGATAATCCGTGTAAGTGTATGATGTGTGGCACATTACACGGTAAATGCTTAGCAAAAGTCTAACATGCCCGAGGCCAGCGACTGTGGGACAGCGTACGTTATGCACCGTAGTGGCCTCAGCTCTTCAGTGAGGAAAACCGCGGCCCCAAGGGGCACAAGTGCAGGGAGAGCGGCGTTACCTTGAGAGCGAGTTTTCTGGTTTATTCTGACCCCAGGAGCTTTGGTCCACAGGCAGGCCTTTCCCATTTGGTCTCAGCTCGTCAGAGGAAGAACCACCTGTGGGGAGAGGGAAGGAATGAAAACACATGTATGTTTTAACGTAGGGGTCCCCAACCTCTGGCGTCTAATGCCTGATGATCTGAAGTGGAGCTGATGTAATAATAATAAAAATAAAGTGCCCAATAAATGTAATGCATTTGAATCATCAGGGGCCCGGGAGAAACCATCTCCCCACCCCCTGGCCCTCGGAAAAATTGTCTTCCAGGAAATTGGTCCCTGGTGCCAAAAGGTTAGGGACTGCTGCTCTACCATACAGACCACAGCTTCTCAAACTTCGGTCTGGGAATTAATGGTGGTTTACATATTGCGTGAAGGCATAGGAAAGGCCTAAACTC
>SJYT01033994.1:137782-169076 GCA_006410635.1 Cephalophus harveyi
GGTGGAGGGAGGTATTTCATCCACATATCTTTACTGCTGAAAACACAACTCTCCCAACTAGTCTGACCCGCTTTTCTTGGAGATGGAATGCATTACAGAAGGAACAAAGCTAAGAAATCTGCAGACCTAAGATGTATCATCAGCTCTGCTGTTTTTTAATCTTTTGACTTTAGGCAACCATCTAACGTCCCCTGATCTCAGTAAGCTGACCTGTCCTGCCTTCCTCACAGGTTTATTGTGGGGATCAAATAGCTGGCATGTGAGTAAGTACTTTGAAAGCCACACAATATATTATGAAATATAATGTAGTGACATTATTACCATTTACTGTGAGACTTCAGCTTCAAAGACAAAGAAGGCAAGGGTGAGAGAAGTAAAACCTGGAAGGCATAGAACATGCTCTAGAACATGAGTAGCCCTTGTCATTGTCAACAAACTGCCCTGAAAACCAAGGAGCCTGAGAACTTGCAACAGAGAAATATTTGGGGAAAGCTGGCAAACCAAGAGAAACCAGAAAGGAAAATTAATCTGCCAATTTATTGCTTCTTTGCTCCTTAAAAGCCAGATTCCTTGTCAACAGGGAACTGCATGAAGTCATAGAGAGATGCTGCTTCGATACACAAGGTACATGGAGCACTGTGGGCGTGAAGCATCACTAAGGAATTCTGCTCTGAAGACTATTCCTAAACATGGATTTGTCAACCATGCATTCATAGCAATGGGAGGGGAAAAAACAAACCAACCAACTTTGGAGTTGAGAAAGAAAACACAGTCATTCGCAACATGAAAATAATTCCATTTCAATGCCTCTGATCAATCACCAAGGGCTTTCAATTCTGCTTCCTAAATTGCATCTCAAGTCAATATATTCTCCAATATCTCTCTACTAGTTTAAGTTACCAACAATTCCTTGGAACTAGTTGAAAGAGACCTCAATTAATCTCCCTGCCTCCTCTCTCACCCCACCTTCTCTAATCTAATCTCCACACTGTGGCCAGAGGATTTTTTGAAAATCTGATAATATAACACCTTTAAAAAGCTCCCCATTGAATAAATCCAAACCCCTTAATACAGCTGCCAAGTGTCTTCTCAGTCTGGCTCCTGCCCACCTCTCCAGCCACATCACTATCTCCTATCTCCTATCTCCTTGAAAGCTGTAGTCCAAGTATACTAAATTTACTGCAGTTATACAACAATCCCATCGGAAGCAGACTTCCTTCTTCCTCACTCTGCTTTACAGGGCTAACTCCTACTCATCCTGTGGCCAGGAGCTAGCAAACAACTTCTTCTGTAAACGGCCAGAGGGTTAGCGTCCTCGCCTTGCAGGCCTCATAGTCTCCGCCACTATTCAGCTCTGCCATTAGAGTGTAAAGCAGCTATAAGCATGGCAGCATTCCAACAAAACTCTATGGTCACTGATGTTTACATACCGCATAATTTCCACATGTCACAAAATATTATTTTCTTTTAGTTCTTTCCAAACATTTAAAAATGTNCCTCGCTTTGCAGGCCTCATAGTCTCCGCCACTATTCAGCTCTGCCATTAGAGTGTAAAGCAGCTATAAGCATGGCAGCATTCCAACAAAACTCTATGGTCACTGATGTTTACATACCGCATAATTTCCACATGTCACAAAATATTATTTTCTTTTAGTTCTTTCCAAACATTTAAAAATGTAGAAACTATTCTTAGTTCATGGGCTGTACCCAAAGCTGGCAGCAGGCAGCTCTGGCCCAGGGGACTGTAGTTAGCCAACCCCCAGTGTACGGCACATCTTAGAGGCCACTTCTTCTAAGAAGCCTTCTCTGACTCCTCCCAGACCGGTTCAGAGGCTCTAACAGGGACATTCCCATAGCTCCCTGTACTTCTCCTACCACAGCCTAATGGCTGTGTGTTGTCTCCCCATTAGCCTGTAAGCTTCCAGAAGACAAGACTGTGCCTCAGTACTAATCCCATTTGATATCAAATCTTATACATCTGTATTCATTATTTTTTAATTGGATGCTATTTCCACTAAAATGTAAGCTGTATGAGATGAGGACTTTGTCATCTGTATGCCACTTTCCAGGGACTTGGAGCAGTAACGGTACTCAATGTATTAAATGTAACCAATAGGAAACTTAAGTTGAAGTCGCGCTTTACCATCATCTTCCTGTGTTACTTCCTCTCTTTAGGTCTACTTCATCTATAAAGTTAAAAAAAGGAAAAACTCATAGAGCTTCACGACACGCAAAGGCAAACTTAGGAATAACCCTAAGGCTCTTTCTGCATGTCAGTGCTTTCTGAGGACTCCGTCAGGCTCTGTCTCGGGGAGTAAGTGGTTTGTCCCTGCGGACTCTGCTTCCATCCAGAGCGGGCAGTGTACAGACTGGAAAACCACCTTGCAGACCAGCATCTTGTCAATCCCTCCACCCCATATCTCTCTCAGGACTCAGTCCAGCAAGAACTGGAACGTCGTCATTCATGACTTCATGTATGGAAAGTTTAAGGCACTGTTAGGGGAATTTCCAGCCACAGGGCATCCTTCTCGGAATTTCTTCTCTCCTGAATCTGGCACGGAAGTCGGCTGTCAGCAGCTCTTTACCAAGTTCACCATCGCACAGCCCATGGTTCCCTCTCTGGCCACAGCTTCCTGCCCTTCCTCTTCTCCCGCTTCCCTACTCCCTCTCTGCTCTTTTTCCAACCTCAGACCTCCAATCCCTTGTCACTCCGCCTAATAGGTGACATCTGGATTGTTTTCCTGTCTTCCCATGTTCCCAAAGTCCTATAAATCCTCTCTCCTAAATATTTTTATACCCGACCGTCTCCCCATCCCTACTGCCATGTCTTAGTTTAGGCCCTTAATATGCCTGGAAAGCACACTCAGGGATTTCCCTGCCGCCATTCTCATCCCCTCCAGTGGATTCTGCCAGCTGCTAGAAGAAAACGCAGATCTGAGCAGGTCTTTATTAAGCAGGGCTTAATAACTTCTAACACCTTCGTAACAAAACCGAAACCTCTAAGTACTACATACAAGAACCTTTACAACTAGCCCCAGACTACCTCTCCAGACACATCCTCCACACCCCCTGACTCAAACCATTCTTTCGGGACTTCCCTGGTGGTCTAGTGGTTAAAATCCATCCTCCAATGCAGGGGACACAGGTTCAATCTCTGGTCTGGGAAGATTCTACATGCTGCGGGGCAACAAGGCCCGTGTGCCACAACTACTGAAGCCTGTGTGCCTAAAGCCTGTGCTCGGCAACGAGGGAAGCCACTGCAGTGAGAAGGAAGACTTCTACCCGCTCGCCTCGACTGGGGAAAGCGCTCAGCGACAAAGAAGCAGCACAACCATAAATAAACAAATAATTAAAAAAAAAAGATTTGTGAATAAACAGAGATTTTAAAACAGACAAACACTCCTTTCTCACCCCTAATCCAGTCACACCAAAACCATTTACCTTTTTAAGGGTAACCCAGTGGTTAGGACTCTGCACTTTCACTGCTGAGGGTGGTGGGTGACATTTATCTTTTTAAATGTTGCCTCCAACCTACCCCTGATCCTCGGTATAGCTTAACCACCCCTCAAATACACCTTCATGTGAAGGTGAAGTCGCTCAGTCGTGTCCGACTCTTTGTGACCCCGTGGACTGTAGCCTACCAGGCTTCTCCATCCATGGGATTCTCCAGGCAAGAATACTGGAGTGGGTTACCATTTCCTTCTCCAGGGGATCTTCCCGACCCAGGGACCAAACCTGGATCTCCCACATTGGAGGCAGACGCTTTAACCTCTGAGCCACTAGGGAAGCCCATTACACCTTCATGTGGCAAACTTCAAACTCAGCTCAGGAGTTATCTCCTTTGAAAAGCCCTCTGGGGTTCTCTGCTCCTTCTTACATACTTAGTGCTCACCTCTAAAAGGCATTTATTTATCACAAAGGAATTGTAACCACCTTTAACTCTTTTCATCCATCTTTTTTCTTTAGTGAGACCTCCGCTTCTGGGGGAGAGGGCAATGGCAACCCACTCCAGTACTCTTGTCTGGAAAATCCCATGGACAGAGGAGCCTAGTAGGCTGCAGTCCATGGGGTTGTGAAGAGTCAGACATGACTTCACTTTCACTTTCACTTTATGCATTGGAGAAGGAAATAGCAACCCACTGCAGTGTTCTTGCCTGGAGAATCCCAGGGATGACGGAGCCTGGTGGGCTGACATCTATGGGGTCACACAGAGTCGGACACAAGTGAAGCGACTTAGCAGCAGCAACAGCAGCAGCTTCTGGGAGCAGGGACTGATGTTTTTCCTCTGTGGCCCCGAGCCTACCATGCATGCATGCTATGCATGCTAGGTCACTTTAGTAATGTCTCTGTGACCCCATGGAATGCAGCCTGCCAGGCTCCTCTGTCCATGAGATTTCCCAGGCAAGAATACCGGAGTGGGTTGCCATTTCCTTCTCCAGGGGATCTTCCGGACCTGGGGACTGAACCTTCTTATGGTGCATCTCCTGCACTGCAGGTGGATTCTTTACCCACTGAATGTGAAGAGTCAGACACGACTTCACTTTCACTTTCACTTTATGCATTGGAGAAGGAAATAGCAACCCACTGCAGTGTTCTTGCCTGGAGAATCCCAGGGATGACGGAGCCTGGTGGGCTGACATCTATGGGGTCACACAGAGTCGGACACAAGTGAAGCGACTTAGCAGCAGCAACAGCAGCAGCTTCTGGGAGCAGGGACTGATGTTTTTCCTCTGTGGCCCCGAGCCTACCATGCATGCATGCTATGCATGCTAGGTCACTTTAGTAATGTCTCTGTGACCCCATGGAATGCAGCCTGCCAGGCTCCTCTGTCCATGAGATTTCCCAGGCAAGAATACCGGAGTGGGTTGCCATTTCCTTCTCCAGGGGATCTTCCGGACCTGGGGACTGAACCTTCTTATGGTGCATCTCCTGCACTGCAGGTGGATTCTTTACCCACTGAGCCACCTGGGACACCCCTATCCCGGTCTGCCACCACATATGAAATATACCAGGCAGTCAGTAAACACATACTGAACAAACAGCCTAAGGGCAAGGATTAAGATCAAAGTAATTTCTGGGTTTTTTTTTCTGGGTGCTTTCTGATGCTCACCTTTCATACCTACAATTAAAACTATGTCCAAGTAAGAACCTCCTCGTAGGTAAATCAACAGTGATAACTGCAGCTTGACCTAGATGTGCAGAACTACCATTTTTCATGTGAATTCTGTGCACTGCTTATACCCACAGCCCTCTCACACTCCTGTCTAAATAGTAACACTGCTCCTGGAGGCACCTTTTTTATCAGTTCCATTCAGTCACTCAGTTGTGTCCGACTCTTTGTGACCCCATGGACTGCAGCACACCAGGCTTCCCTGTCCATCACCAACACCCGGAGCTTACTCAAACTCATGTCCACTGAGTCCATGATGCCATCCAACCATCTCATCCTCTGTCGTCCCCTTCTCCTCCCACCTTCAATTTTTCCCAGCACCAGGGTCTTTTCTAGTGAGTCAGTTCTTCACATCAGGTGGCCAAAGTATTGGAATTTCAGCTTCAGCATCAGTCCTTCCAATGAATATTCAAGAGTGATTTCCTTTAGGATGGACTGACAGGATCTCCTTGCAGTCCAAGGGACTCTCAAGAGTCTTCTCCAACACCCCAGGTCAAAAGCATCAATTCTTCAGTGCTCAGCTTTCTTTACGGTTCAATTGTCACATTCATATGTGACTACTGGAAAAATCACAGCTTTGACTATATAGACCTTTGTTGGCAAAGTAATGTCTCTGCTTTTAATAGGCTGTCTAGGTCGGTCATAGCTTTTCTTCCAAGGAGCAAGCGTCTTTTAATTTCAAGGCTGCAGTCACCATCTGCAGTGATTTTGGAGCCCCCCAAAATAAAGTCTCTCACTGTTTCCATCATTTCCCCATCTATTTGCTATGCAGTGATTGGACTGGATGCCATGATCTTAGTTTTCTGAATGCTGAGCTTTAAGCCAACTTATTCACAATCCTCGTTCACTTTCATCAAGAGGCTCTTTAGTTTCATCACTCACCTAGAACCAGACATCCTGGACTGCGAAGTCAAGTGGGCCTTAGGAAGCACCACTAAGAACAAGCTAGTGGAGGTGATGGAATTCCAGTTGAGCTATTTCAAATCCTGAAAGATGATGCTGTGAAAGTGCTGCACTCAATATGCCAGCAAATTTGGAAAACTCAGCAGTGGCCACAGGGCTGGAAAAGGTCAGTTTTCATTCCAATTCCAAAGAAAGGCAATGCCAAAGAATGTTCAAACTACTGCACAATTGCACTCATCTCACAGGCTAGCAAAATAATACTCAAAATTCTCCAAGCCAGGCTTCAACAGTACGTGAACCGTGAACTTCCAGATGTTCAAGCTGGATTTAGAAAAGGCAGAGGAACCAGAGATCAAATTGCCAACATCTACCAGATCATCGAAAAAGCAAGAGAGTTCCAGAAAAACATCTGCTTTATTGACTATGCCAAAGCCTTTGACTGTGTGGGTCACAACAAACTATGGAAAATTCTTAAAGCAGCAGTATAATCTAATACAGATCCACAATCCCTTATCTGAAACCCCTGGGGCCAAGCGTATCTTGGAATTCAAAATTTGGGGATTTTAGAAAGGTTAACACATAATATGTGTTGTATGCTATACAGCACCCAGCAGAGTCAAAGGAACATCCAGAAATCAATCACTTCAATATCTCCTTAGTGCAACGTATGAGTAGTAATGCTTAGTGGGATAAATAAAACCTATAAATAGTTTCCTTCTCAGTTCAGACAAGTCTTAACTGCCAAATTGAGCTTGAGCCAAACTTAGGGAAAAAAATTTTTTTTCCCATCTTCAGAGCTTTTAGGACTTCAGAAATGCTGATAAAGGATTAAGGGTGGTAGTTAAGAGCATGGCCTACATGCATCAGAAAAGACTGAAATATGTCTATGTACATATATACCACATGTTTATAAATATACATATATATGTATATATTTAGACACACACATATACCCATGGGAAAGTCAGAAAAGCATACACTAAAGGTCAATAGTAGTTATTTCTCAGTGGTAATTTTTTTTCCATTTTGCTTATAGGTACTTTCAAAGTTAGATAAAATAAGATGTATTTTTTGGTGTATATATATATTCAGTTCAGTTCAGTTCAGTCGCTCAGTCACGTCCGACTCTTTGCGACCCCATGAATCGCAAAAGAATCAATTGTCCCTGTCCATCGCCAACTCCCGGAGTTCACTCAGACTCATGTCCATCGAGTCCGTGATGCCATCCAGCCATCTCATCCTCGGTCGTCCCCTTCTCTTCCTGCCCCCAATCCCTCCCAGCATCAAAGTCTTTTCCAATGAGTCAACTCTTCGCATGAGGTGGCCAAAGTACTGGAGTTTCAGTTTTAGCATCATTCTTTCCAAAGAAATCCCAGGGCTGATCTCCTTCAGAATGGACTGGTTGGATCTCCTTGCAGTCCAAGGGACTCTCAAGAGTCTTCTCCAACACCACAGTTCAAAAGCATCAATTCTTCGGTGCTCAGCCTTCTTCACAGTCCAACTCTCACATCCATACATGACCACAGGAAAAACCATAGCCTTGACTAGACGGACCTTAGTCGGCAAAGTAATGTCTCTGCTTTTGAAAATGCTATCTAGGTTGGTCATAACTTTTCTTCCAAGGAGTAAGCATCTTCTAATTTCATGGCTGCAGTCACCATCTGCAGTGAATTTGGAGCCCAAAAAAATAAAGTCTGACACTGTTTCCACTGTTTGCCCATCTATTTCCCATGAAGTGATGGGACCGGATGCCATGATCTTCATTTTCTGAAGGTTGAGCTTTAAGCCAACTTTTTCACTCTCCTCTTTCACTTTCATCAAGAGGCTTTTTAGTTCCTCTTAAGTTTCTACCATAAGGGTGGTGTCATCTGCAGATCTGAGGTTACTGATATTTCTCCTGGCAATCTTGATTTCAGCTTGTGCTTCTTCCAGCCCAGCGTTTCTCATGATGTACTCTACATAGACGTTAAATAAGCAGGGTGACAATATACAGCCTTGACGTACTCCTTTTCCTATTTGGAACCAGTCTGTTGTTCCATGTCCAGTTCTAACTGTTTTCTGAATGTTGAGCTTTAAGCCAGCTTTTTCACTCTCCTCTTTCACTTTCATCAAGAGGCTCTTCAGTTCCTCTTCGCTTTCTGCCATAAGGGTGGTGTCATCTGTGTATCTGAGGTTACTGATATTTCTCTCGGCAATTTCGATTCCAGCTTGTGCTTCATCCACCCTGGCATTTCACATGATGCACTCTGCATATAAATTAAATAAGCAGGGTAACAATATACAACCTTGATGTACTCCTTTCCTGATTTGGAACCAGTTCGTTGTTCCATGTCCGGTTCCAACTGTTGCTTCTTGACCTGCATACACATTTCTCAGAACCAGTAAGGTGGTCTGGTATTCCCATCTCTTTAAGAATTTTCCAGTTTGTTGTGATCCACACAGTCAAAGGCTTTGTTGTACATAGCATGTACATACATGTACACAGCACTATATATATATGTACACACACACATACACACATATATATAGAGAGAGAGAGACAGAGAGAGAGGCTGTGGAGTCAGACTTGGTTCCATTTCTGGCCCTGCTACGTACCAGCTCTATGACCTTGAAGAAGTTATCTCACTTCTCTAAGTTTCTGCTTCCTGAACTGAACAAAGATAACAGTATCTGCCTGTGACTGCTGTCTTCTTTTCCTATGATTAATTGAGGCTACCCCTCACTGCGTGACCAGAAGGGGCTCTAGAAGTCAAACCAGCAAATTCAAATCAAAATTCAAGTACTTTGTTTATTTTGAGAGTTGCCCAAAAGGCAGCTACGTTCTTTCTTATTTCAATTGCTCCTCCTGCCCTGGTTTCCCCTCGCATGCCCCCCAGTTTTTCACAGGTTTTCCCAAGATCCAGACCAGTGCAATTCAACCGATGATGGAAACGCTCTACAACTACACCGCCCCAAAGAGTAGCTACTAGCTACCCTTGAATAGTTAAAATGTGGCAAGAGGGAATGAGAAATTGCTAATTTTAAATACCTAGAGTAAACTGAAATAGCCACGTTGACTAGGGTCTACCACATTGGCCACTGCAGTTCTAGATCTGGCTCTTTTCTCTGAGAATCATCACCCATCACAGTCAGTTCCAAACAGAGCTACCCAGCTGTGCCTGGGATCAGGCCCGCCACTGCTCATGTCTCTGCGCATGGGTGGGTCCCAGGTAAAGCTGAGCTTTGACTTCTGGGCTTACGCTGGGCTCTCCCTTCCATCACAGCCCCGTCATCTCCCCATCACCCTGGTTTGCCAACCCGCCCTTCGCTCACCACTCTCCTTGGGCCGCCAGGGCCGGTCAGCCACCCGCCTCTTCATTCTCACCGCTGCCTTCCCCCCGGCCTCCTCTCCTCGCCTGTTACATCAAAAGCCTCCCAACGAGAGAGCTTCCTGCTTCTCCTGACACCATCTGCCAATTTTATCTCTGGACTTGGCCAGGTTAAACTCTGATTTCATCTCTCCCTGCTCTAAAACTTCCAGTATTACACCACTGCCCGCAGGTGAAGGTCCAAAACTGGTTGGACTGGCACAGGAGAGGCCCTTTGCAAACTGGTCCTGCGCTCTCTCCCCATCTGCCACCTGAAGACAGCCGACTGAATCGACAGACAGGCTCCCCGGGCACGTCGCCCTCACTCGGATCTCTGGACCCCTCTCCTCGAAGTCCAGCCTCAACTCCTCCCCCACCAAGCCCTCCACGACCACACCAGCCCTCGGCAGTCATTTCTCTCAGTTCTGAAGGCCTTCCACTCTGTATGACTTGTCTAGCATTTTAAGGGTCATTTGAGTGTTTTTGGAAAAGCCATGAGGCTTTGGAATAAAATGACCTGGCCATTGTACTGGCTGCATCCACAACCTCACAGGAAACCTCAAGCAAACGCCTTCATTTGTTTCCTCATTTGTAAAATGATGATAACACCACTACACTTGAAGAGAGGCCAAAAGAATAAACAAATGAAATTCTAAACAGGTCAAGAACCTCGCACAATGCCAGGTACACAGCACACACGCAGGAATGGCTAGTTCCCTTCCCTCTGCCTTGCCCCTCCTCATCCGCCTCGGCCTTGATAGAATGATGATGGTCATTTGCCGAGTCCCCTCTAATATGGACAGCTAGGCTTGCGCTACGTGCTTCATGTGTTATTTCTGATTATTGGCCTCGTTTTACAAATAAGGATACTGAGGTCCAGAAGAGGGAGCAGACATGCCCAGCGACACAGAGCTAGCCCAGTAAACAGCACAGTTGACATTAACAGTCAGAACTCCACAGCCTCCCTTTTGCCAACGTGAGCACAACATCTTCAATGAAACTATGAACTCTTAGGAGCAAGTACTACATGGAGAGAAGGATTAAGTCGGTCTGGATAACAAAGCAAAAGTACCACCCTGGTCTGCACAGGCTGTGTGGGTGTGTGGCTGTCACCACTGGGTGACAATCATATCCTGCCCCTTTCTGAGCATCTACTAGATAAGTCTAGGAGGTGGTGTCCCTATCCCCTCAGTCACCAGCCCCGGCATTCCATTTCCAGCACACTAGAAGAACCTGCAAAACCACGTGAGCAAATTACTCAGCAGTTCCAATAGGCAGGATTAACGCTTCTCAATGCTGGGTACACACCTCCAGGGGGCCATCCCACGGCCTCTCTGAGTCTAAGACAAGGCACCACATACTAGCAAGAGACTCATTCACTTTACAAGGAATCAGACCGATCCCGATATAGTTACCCAGACCCAAAGTCAGACTGTGTTAACGATGACAATGATAGTAATATTATCATGAAGAATATTAAATGCAATACTTAAGGCTTACTGCATGTCAGGCATAATTTTAACCTCCGTATGTATACTTAATCTTCACAACTCCTCCATGAGGTAGATGGCATTATTATCTCCACGGTACAGAGAGGGTAAGTAACCTGCCCAAGAACACAGAGCTAATAAACAGTACAGACAGGATTCAAACCTAGGGAATATAGGTCAAGAGTCTGTGCGGTTAATCAAAAACTATACTATCAGAAAAAGGTGACATGCAGAAAGCATTTCCGGCTGAGGAAATAATTCCAGCACAGAGACATGGCATCATGATATGCTCAGAAATAAGTCATAACAAATAGTATAAATAAGTAGACACGCAAAGTTTTGTTTGAGAAGCATCAAGGGATACAAAAGAAGAGCGTTAGGATTAGGGCTCAAGCATTAGATTCAAAGAGATGACCTGAATTCTATTCCCACAGTCACTTACCCTCTCTGAGCCTTAGTCTCTCCATGTGAAAAATGGACATCCTCTTACAGAGCTTTTCTGTGCACTGGGTGAGGCCCATAGTGTTTACTAAATGTTAAGTGCCAGTGATAATTACAGTTATAATAGTAATTGATTTTTATGTATAACTATAATTTTATTGTTTTATTAGGAATAGATTTTTATTATGTGTATTAAGGCCAAACTGTAAGACTTTGAATGCCATGTGGAGTTTGGATTTGACTCTTATGACCAAAGGGAACTAAATACAAAGCACACACAGGGCAAAGAGCTCTTGAGAGAAGCCCATAGTCCAGGGCACCCAGCATTAAACAGAATGGAAAGAGTCAATGATTCCTAGTCCAACATGGCAACCAACCCAAACAGTGTTGTTACTTTTTTGAAAATCAAATAACCATGCTTCTCAGTCCTTTCTTTTTGTCTTTCTTCCTTTAAAAAGAAAAAAAAAAAAAAAAAAAAATTCCCACCATCTCATGGCTTTAGAAAAAAGCACCATAGACTTTAACAATTCACGTGAGCAGAGGCATATCTAGAGACACATCCCAGGCCCCGCAAACCTGTAAGCCCTGGTCTCAAAATCCAATTTGCCCCCTGTGCAAATCCAACTTGAGCTCTTGTTGTTTAGTCACTCAGCAGTGTCCGACTCTTTGAGGCCCCATGGACTGTAACCCACCAGGCTCCTCTGTCCATGAGATTTCCCAGGCAAGAATACTAGAGTGAGTTGCCATCTCCTTCTCCAGGGGATCTTCCTGATCCAGGCATAGAACGTGGATCTCCTACATTGGCAGGTAAATTCTTTACCCCTGTGCCACCAGGGAAGCCCCCAATTTAGGTTAGCAAGGACTAAATAAATATCACTAGCTTAGCTTCTGGGGAAAGACTACGACCGTGCAATTACTTTTTAGCCACAGGTTATAATGGTCACAGGCTACTGGAGAGATGACTTGACTTTTTCCTTCAGGCTCTCTCTTTGCTGGGTTTCTGTGAACTGTCTGTGGTCTGGCGATAAAACTGAAAGAGAAGTGGGCAAAAGCAAACCAGGAAGGGGTTGAGGGGTGGAAAGAAGGGCAGAACCTGCTTAAAGAGGAAGGGGGCATGCATCCTTCAGGCAACAAAGCACTGGAGCTAGGAATGGCTCAGGTCTCGAAGACAACAGACATTTTTTGAGCACCTACTGATATACAAGGCACTGGGCTGGCATTCGGGGAGGAGACAGGATGCAAAATGCTAAGGGTAGCACGTTCGAGCTTGTACAAATGGAGATTAACAGCCAACAAAGATGAAAAAACAGAAATAATAAGCAATCAGGTCTGAAGTAAGAGGAAATGAAGGTGAGTTGGGGACGATAAGGCTCAACAGAGGGGCTGAGGCCAGGCCTGCAGGACTTAGATGTCCCACTAAAGAATCTGAACTTTATTCCGCAGGCTATAGGGAGTGGTGCAGCATTCAAGTTCACAAACAAAACAGCAGGGCGTGATAAAAGTTACCCTCTAAGGCAAGCCCCACGGGAGGAGGAGACCTAGGGGAAGCCTTGCAGAGTCAGCACTGCACCAGTCAAGTGAGAGGACACCAGCGTGAACCACTGGGACTTAATCTCTTTACTTTTCAAAAGACTTTTAAATTGCAGGGAAAAAATGGACCAAATGTGGTTATTAGACATGGGGAGGGAAGAGTCAAGGATGACTGAGGTTTTTAGTGATTGAATTGACAGAAAAGAAACTGGAGGAAGGAAAGGAGTAAAGACGAGAATAAATGTTGTAACTTGGAACAAACCAGCCTAGGAAAGGCCCTGAGGAGCGCAGCCAGTTTCTAAGCTCTTGGAGGTGGGCATCTGCAAATCCTAAACAGGTTTCCCAGAAGAACCCCTCCTCCTCCAAATTTGAATTTCTTCACTCCTATGAGACCTTCCAGGAGGCAAACTTTCACTCCTGTCTTACAGACGGAAGAGAGGAAAGTCAAGAGGTATGTCCAGTGTGACACTAACATGCAGTAGTAAAAATAAAAATTAAAGTAGGCCACGTAGACATATACTTTGCTCAAATCCTCAGCCTTCATACTTGGAGCTTTAGTTCACATATGCACCACTGGTAAAATCTACAAGTTTGTTACAGTAGATTTTAAGCAGCAAACAAAACAAGCAAGCTAGTGAGCGTCTCTGCCTCCAGACTGCCTTTCCTCTAGTAAATATTGATGCCTCCCTCTTCCTGAACCTTCTGTCCCTGAGGACTTTCCTGTGCAAAGCGCCCCTTCTAAGGGAATGTTTGTGGGTCATCTCACTTGCTCCAGGCTCCCACTGTAAAATTCCACAACAACCTGTTTTCTGAAGGAGAGGAAAGTCTTCAGGGGGTTCTCCTGTTCAAGAAACAAACACAAGGGGAATGGAGAAGGGAACAACACAAGAAGGAAGAAAAAGGAACACAGTTCTCTTTTGTTTAAAGAAACAAAGTGAGCCCAATTAATTTGCTTAGGAGCCAGCAGAGCTTCCCACAAAGGTGGAGATGATGGGCAAGAGTTCTATGTGTAAGATAAACATCTGGGAAAATTCATTTTCTGTGCTAAAAGGGTATGTCAGTCACACAGATTTTATTTATTAAGAGGAGGAGGAGGAGCAAGGAGACTGACTGACCCCAGGGGCTGTTTTTCCAACATTCTCACTGGCTTCTACCCTAGTAATCTAGGTTACCCTTTATGCTACCCTGAGTTATAAATAGCGTTCATTTCCTTTCTCAGGCCACACAGACTTCAATGCTTTATTTCCTGGGTCCAAGAGAAAAAATACCCATAGCGCATCTCATTCTGAATTTGAGTTACTACAAAGCCATCTCGTTTTGAATCAACCATGGAATCAGAAAACCACTTCAGAACACTGCAATGAGTCTGTTGTTACCATTTTGTTAAATTAGCCCAGAACAACCCCAGTGGGACTTCTGAGTGGCTGCTTCCTCTCTAGCCCATAGCTCAGAGTCCTCCAGAACACAGCTCCAGGTCTTTGAGTACGTGTGGGATGAGGCAGGTGAATATTTTACACAATGACAGGGTGAGAACTGAGTCAGAGGCATATTCCCCAAGGGGTTTTCTGGATAAAAGTACCTTCAGTTGGCTAAATAGAAACAGGAAGGCATTTCTCTTTATTTATTTTTAAGAAAAGAAAAAGCTATACCACAGAGCAGTTAACTAAGAGAAGAAGCAGAAAGATCCCCTACTCAAAACAGCTACTTGTCTGGGACCCATGTGAGGTCTTGGCACCTGAAGAGGCCAAGAGAAATCAAATGAACAGGCTGTCACTCAACAAGGCTTATATCTCACTTCCACATCACAACTTAGCTCAAAGATCCCGGTTTGAACCTGAGAACAGACCCTAGATGAAAACTAGCTGCATTTCACCTTTCTGCAACCTCTACCAAGTTTGGCCTGACACTCCTGAATGCAGGAAAGAAAAATCAAGGGGGGAAAATGGACATTTTGGAGAGATGCATCCAAGTGAGGTGTTTCCTTTCTCTACCAAAACAAAGGCAGGGAGTGAAAACCAGATTCACTTTGCCCCCCAGATAGCTAGACCTTGACCAGCCCCACAAGGTCCCCCTCCTGCTGAGCCGACCCCACACTCACTCACCTCTGTGCATCATCAGATCCCTCTGTCACTGTCAGCTCCTTGGAGAAGCCCTGTTTCTCCTGATGCATATCACACACAGCATTTTAAAGCAATGCTCGGGTTGGTTCCCCAAGCCATCAGGAAGTGGGTATTTTGATTACACGCATATAGGAAGCACCAAATTCCCTATCTGTTTCCCGCTGGGTCTGGACTGTCTGGGACATTCAGAGGAGGCCCCAAGGGTTCCCCCTACTTGTTGTAGATGACATGACTCTCCTCTGAGACCAAAGAACTCTGCAAACACAGCTACTCAAACAGAACTAGAGGTCCGCTGCCATTTCTTACCAATTGTAACATGAGCAACCATTTGATAGTGTAATCCCATTTATTGTAGGGATTACGAGAGGGACAAATAATTTCAAATTAAAAATGAAATCAGCACCTTGACAGTAACTCTTCACCAGCACGCGGCTAGTTTGGGATTTTTGAAAGATCACAACAGAGTCTGAGATCCCTTTGCATTCATGACCCCGCGGCAGATAACTGCTTCACAGCCATCCCAACTCCTCACAGAAGACCTTCCTCCATTCAACAGATGAAGCGCTTCTACAGGATCCGGCGTGCTGGCCAAAAAGCCAGAACCCACCTCTTTCTGCTGCCATCAGGCCTGTCTTCTGTCTGGATGCTGACAGCCTCTTTCCAAGGGGCCAGGGAAGGATATGTTCTTAATCTTAAATTCTCACCTGTCCCAGTACCAGAGCCCAGAATGTCATGGAAACTGATGCAAAAGCTGTCTCAAGATCAGCACTTCATAACTGAGATAAGCCCATGAGACGCAAACTATCAGCACCATTGGGTGCTGTGACCGCGTCTTGCGGCGGCTGCAGAGAAGGTGAAGCACAAGCACGGAGGAAGTCCTTTGCCCGCTTCGTTTCCTCTCATTTTACAAACTTCTGCAATGTGTTATTCCCCCCCGCCCCTCACAGTTTCCAAGCGCGGTAAAAGCAAGTGGAGTGCCGGCCCACGCTTGCACAGGCACTTGACAGTTCTCTAGCAAGTGGCTGAGAAATGGGACACAAGTGGGTACTCACGGTCATGCCAAAGCCTGGACGTAACAGGAGCTGCACGGGCACACCCAGGAATAAAAAACACCAGGGAGCCCCGGACCGAAAATCCAGGAGCTGGACAAAAAGTACCTTCTCCCAAAGCACTAGACCGACCCAAATTTCAGCCGGGGGCCTCTCACTCTCCAAAAGACAATCTCCTGCTCAACAATCGGCCTTTTGTGCTGCACAGCCTTATCCAGCAAGGGCTGGGTGGGAAAAAAAAAAAAATCTAGTCTCTTTTACCTGTAACCTCACCGTGGCCTCCAGACCCAGGGTGGACAGGGCTCTCCTGGACTCCTGGTCTGCGCAGAGTCCAATCTCTCAGAGGGGCTGAGGACCGACAGGAGAGCCAGGCAGCCCCAGTACACATACCAGTCCTCACCCAAAGGAACGCTCTGTGATGGGGAGTGCATCCCCAAGTCAGACTCGAACGTCAGGATGGAAAAACTGAAGCTCAGAGAGGGGCAGCGACCTGCCCAGGTCACACAGCGAAGCAAGAACAGAGCTTTACTACAACCACAATTCCGACCTCGAGATTCCTGAATACCCACACTGGCCCGCGCCAGCCCTCATCACGGCGGGCTGAGAACTAACATCCCCAGAGCCCCTCGGACCCAATGTCCCCGCCTCCGCAGTCTCTTTTACCTGTAACCTCACTGTGGCCTCCAGGCCCAGGGTGGACAGGGCTCTCCTGGACCCCCGGTCTGCGCAGAGTCCAATCTCTCAGAGGGGCTGAGGACCGACAGGAGAGCCAGGCAGCCCCAGTACATGCACCAACCCTCACCCAAAGGAACGCTCTGTGATGGGGAGTGCATCCCCAATACAAGTCAGACTCGAACGTCAGGATGGAGAAACTGAAGCTCAGAGAGGGGCAGCCACCTGCCCCGGGTCACACAGCGAAGCAAGAACAGAGCTTTACTACAATGCAACCACAATCCCGACCTCGGGATTCCTGAATACCCCCACTGGCCCGCGCCTGCCCTCATCACAGCGGGCTGAGAACTAACATCCCCAGAGCCCCTCGGACCCAATGTCCCCGCCTCCGCAGGGCCAGGACCTTGGTCTTCGCCCCAGGCGTCCGCCGGACAACCCCGCAGACCCCGCCCGCCCGAGGGCCAGGCCCGCCACCGCCCCCGGCTCAAAGCCCCAGCCCAGCTTCCCACCTCCCGCCAGACCTGCAGAGTCGCGCTCCCGAGAGCCGGCGGCGGCGGACATTTCCCTGCCAGCTTCCTCAAGCTCTTCATCTCGCTGTCCGAGCCGCTCCGCCTCCAGCTCCGCCCCCCAGGGGGCCCCGCCCCCGCGTGCCACCCCCGCCAATCGAAGGCAGGCCTGCTTCGTAGCCCCGCCCCCAAACAGAACGGGGCCCGTCCCTGAGGCGAGGTCTCCTCCAATCCCTTTCGCGCCTTCCAAGACCGATACCTGCCTCCGCCAATTCTGGCACGCCCCGGCCAGGTGCCTGGGGCCGAATTCCAGCTTTGCGGCGTGGGCGGCTCGGGCTCCGGCTCAGTGCACCTGTATCGAGACAGCCACAGGAACTCAGGATCTGGGGTCGCTGGGTCGAAGCCTGTGGAAGGAAGAAGGAGGGAATGCTGAGCCACGGGCTTGGAGAGCCGGTTCCACCTCGGCACGGTTGTCCGTCCGTGAGCAAATCGATCAGCCTCTCGGGGAGGCTCCGAGTCTGTTTCCCTCTCGCACAGGGTGCCCCTGAGACTCAAATACAATAATAAACATGAAAACAAGGAGCTGGACCAAGATAGACCGCGCCACCTCCTCCGACCTGGTGGTAATTATGTGCCTGGGTCTGTGCTTCACAAGTATATTACGTCCCTAATTCTCACAACTAATTTAAGGAGGAAGGAAACTATTATTCCGTGGCAATGATTATCCCATGGCAACTCAGCTCAGGTGCAGTCTAAGGTGGAAGAGTGAGGGGCAGAGTGGGAATTCAAATAGATGTCAGTACCAGAGAGCCGGTTGGAGGCTTTAACTACCCATGATCTCCATCAGCAACTCTCAGGCCTCTCCAAAAAACACACTCTCTAAGTAAAAGCAGTGTGCTTGCTATGAAATACACCTTCAAGAGAAGCTCCATGGTTCCCTCTTAACCAGACTGCCATTCCTCTTTCCTAGAAATTCTTGAGTCCTCTCTGCCTCTCACTCAAACCCAGGTATGCCTGACTCCCAAACACTTGCTGTTTCCTATGTTATCCTCCCTGTCCCCCTTGTAGAACTGCATGACCCTGACCAAACTGAATTGGATTTGTAAAAACGTCATAAATGAAAGGACTTGGGTTGCAGGACTGATTATGACACTGCCAGACATCTTTTAAATTATTTTCAGCTATTGGGTTAATCACATGCTATTAACCCATACTGCACCTCATCTGATCCTCACAAAACCCTTGGAGTAGTAAGTAAGGCAAGTTCATATTTCCACTGTACAAATAATAAAGCCAAGGCTTGGGAATTCCCTGGTGGTCCAGTTGTTAGGACACTGCACTTTCACTGCATGGGTTCAATCCCCAGTAGGGGAACTAAGATTACATAAACCACTCAGTGCAGCCAAAAACAAAACACACACAAACACACACAGTCACACACAACAATAAAGCCAAGGCTCAAAGAGATTAAATATATTGTTCACAACTAGGAGGTGGCAGAGCTGGGATCTGGACCAAAATCTCTGGACTCCATGGACTTTGCAAGTGTAGCTTGGGTTCCAAACCTGGTCGTATTACTTCAGTTGATGAATGACTTCTGGTAAGGCACCGTGTGTCAGTTTACTCTATCATGTATAAAACAGATACTTATACTTTAGTATTGCTCACAAGACTCTCAACAAAAGAACATGGTGGTTGTATGTTGCCTGACTATCTAGAAAAATGTATGGCACACAGTAGGTACTCAGTTCATGTTGGCTAATTCTTTTCCCTGCAATCTCTTGACCAAGGCATGTCCACTCCCTGAGCTTTTGCGCTGCACATTATTCACCAAGGACTGAGTGGGAATAACCTAGTTACTTTCACCTATAACCTCTTCTTGGACTCTGGTCCCTTTATCTATAAAATGCAAGGGTTGGGCAGGTGGATTCCCAAGAGCCTGGTGGCTCTGAGAGTCCCCTCTCACCCAAATCCTTCCCGAGGAAGTCCATCTTGACAGCTACTCAGAGAACCTGAGTTAGTATAGTTTCCTTGCTGGTTACCTCACGTGTAGACCCCAGGAGTAGGGAAGAGGAGTAAGCCTGAGAGAGGAAAATCATCGACTCTTCTCTCTCTCATTCTCACAGATAGACATCAAGTTCCGTTTCTCCATTCAACAAATATTTATTGAGTGCCTACCAGGTGGTGCTAATGGTAAAGAGTCCGTCTGCCAATGCAGGAGACAGAGAGACTCGGGTTCGATCCCTGAGTTGGGAAGATCCCCTGGAGTAGGAAATGGCAACCCTCTCTAGTATTCTTGCCTGGAAAATTCCATGCACAGAGGAGCCTGGCGGGCTACAATCACGGGGGCCACACAGAGTTGGACACGACAGAGCATGTGCACACATCTAGGCACTGTTGTAACCACAGAAGGTTAAGTTGTGAACATAACCCAAACTCATTGTTTCCACGGCACCTTCGTTCTCACCAGTTTGATCTCTCCAGTCCATCCTCTCCTCCCCATCCCCATGATGGCCCCTGGTCCAAGTCTCATTTTTTATGCCTGAATCACTGCAAATATATCCCCACTGATCTCCCTGTTTGATGTTCCCCCCTTCTGCACCAGTTGCCAGAGGAATTTTCCTAACATGCAAATCCTGCCTTGTCATTCCTCATTTGAAAACTCCATCAGCTGTCCACAGGCTGATGGAAAGCCCAAGCTCTTTGTTGGTTGTTTAAGGCACTTCATGTACTATCTCTGTGGGCCTCTCCTGGCTCAGCTCACCCCACAGCATCCTCCCACCCCAACTTCAGTCCCACCCAGTGACTTGCTCTTAACTCCAAATGTCTCTATTCCTTCTTGTTGCCTGCCTGGTAAAAACCTCACTTGTCCTTCAAGTCTCTATTTAAACATCACCGCATACATGAAATCTTCCCTGAGCAGTTTAGATGGGATGGGTTGGCATGAGTTTAGGATGCATTAGAGCGAAACTCAAGAGGTTCTGGAGACTCTCTAATCCAGTGTAATGCTGCCTCTATTGTTTATACTAGCTATGTATTCGGGCAAGGCACTTTCCCTCCCTGAACCTCAGTTTTCTCATCTGTAAGCAACCCACTCCTGTGTTCTTGCCTGGAGAATCTCAGGGACAGGGGAGCCTGGTGGGCTGCCGTCTATGGGGTTGCACAGAGTCAGACACGACTGAAGTGACTTAGCAGCAGCAGCAGCAAGATGGAGATATAATACCTGCCCTGAAGGGTTGTGGTAAAGAAAATGAGATAATGTGCTGCAAGTTCTTCAAACAGTGTCTAATACAATAAGTCCATGATGAGTGTTAGCTGAGGAAATAGTCTCTGAGTTCCTACTATGTGCTGGGCATTTTCATATGTATTATCTCATTTAATTCTCACAATTCCCTGAGGAACATATTCTCTCCTTTTTTTTCCCTCCCAAATATTTGTTTATTTTTGGCTGTGTTGAGTCTTTGTCCCTGCACTCAGGCCTCCTCTAGGTACGGAGAGCAGGAATTACTCTCTAGTTGCGGTGTGCAGGCTTCTCCTTGCAGTGGTTGCTCTTGTTGCAGAATACAGGCTTTAAGGCACTCAGCCTTTGGTAGTTGGAGCAGGCAGGCTCAGTAGCTGTGGTGCCAGGCTTAGTTGCCCTAAGGCATATGGGATTGAATCAGTGTCCCTTGTGTTGCAAGGCAGATCCTTAACCACTGAACCACCAAGGAAGCCCCAGAATATTCCCTTTTTTTTTTGGCCTTGCTGTTCGGCCTGTGGGATTAAACCCCAGGCCCTCTGCAGTGGACCTCAGAGTCTTTACTGAATCACCAAGGAATTCCCAGGAAGATATTCTTTACATATAGAAATCTACAATCAAGCAAACTCAAAATGAGGTCAGATTCGTGGTTACCAGAGGGAGGGGTAACAAAGCGGGGAGGAGGGATTACATGAAGGTAGTCAAAAAGTCTAAAGCTTCAGTTATAGGATAATTAAGTACTAGGAATATGATAGGGCTTCCCTGGTGACTCAGCGGTAAGGAATCTACCTGGAAATGCAGGAGACATAGGTCTGATCCCTGGGTCGGGAAGATCCCCTAGAAAAAAAAATGGCAACCCACTCAAGTATTCTTGCCTGGGAAATCGCATAGACAGGACTTTGGTAGGCTGCAGTCCATGGGGTTGTAAAGAGTTGGACATGACTTAGTGATTGAGCACACACTGAAATATGATGTGCAACACAATACATCTAACTAACACTGCTGTACGTTATATATGAAAGTTGTTAAGAGAGTAAATCATGAGGTCTCATCAAGAGGAAAAAATATTTTTTTCTATGTCTTTAATTTTATATCCATATGAGATGATGGATGTTCACTAAACTTATTGTGGAAATCATTTCATGAGGTATGTAAGTCAAATCATATGCTATAAAACCTTAAACTTACACAATGCTGTATGTTAACTAGAGTTCAATAAAACTGGAAGAAAGGGAGGGACCTCCCTGGTGGTCCAGTGGCTGGGACTCAGTGCTCCCAGTGCAGGGGGCCCAGGTTCGATCCCTGTTAAGGGAACTAGATCCCACATGCAGCAATGAAGATGATCGGTCCAGGGTGCCACAAAGAAGACCAGTGCGGCCAAATAAATATTTTTTCAAAGAACTGTAAGAAAAAAAAATAAATCTACAAAACCAAGGTTCAGAGAGGTGATACCCAAAGTCACACGGTTAAGGAACAGCAAAGACAGGTTTCACATGCAAGAGGTCATATAGCTTCAAAGTCCATACTCTTGGCTGTTATAACTATTGTTACTTTTTTTTTTTAATTTTTTTTAATGTTCAGCATATTTTATTGAGCACGTACTATGTATTTTTTTTTCATGCTGCATATTTGTTTTTTTTTTAATTTTTTTAAATTAAAAAAAAATTTTTTTTTTTTTTAATTTTTTTTTTACTTTTTTTTACTTTACAATGTCATTCATGTCAATGTATGGCAAAACCAATACGGTACTATTGTTACTTTTTTAAAAAAAAATTATAAATACTTTTTCTTTTTCTTCAAGATATTGTTCATTTGTATTCTTTTGTGCACTATCCATCTCCTTTGCTCAGTTTTCTATCAAAGCATTTATCTTCTAAAGAATTCATTTTTGATGCAGATATACTGAAGGCTTTTTGTGTTTATGCAGGCAAAATTATCAATCAAGGACTATAAACTATTATTGCTTCTCATACAACTACCAATGATATTCATAAAACAAGTTATCCTTATTAGTTGAAGGTTTGGAGATGAATTTCCCCCTGCTTAGAGAATCAATCCTTTAACTCAGCATTCAAGGCTCTATAATTTTGTTTCCTTTTCGCACACTCCCCTGTTTGCATCCAGTCAGTCCACTTCCTGCACACCAGGCAAACGAAGCTGGAGTGGCCAGACATGCAGGCTCCACGACGAGACCATAGTAGAAAGGGCTGTCTCTTATACACATCTAGATGTGTATAAGAGACAGGTGGTGCAGCATTCAAGTTCACAAACAAAACAGCAGGGCATGATAAAAGTTACCCTCTAAGGCAAGCCCCACGGGAGGAGGAGACCTAGGGGAAGCCTTGCAGAGTCAGCACTGCACCAGTCAAGTGAGAGGACACCAGCGTGAACCACTGGGACTTAATCTCTTTACTTTTCAAAAGACTTTTAAATTGCAGGGAAAAAATGGACCATCGAATTTGCATATTTGCTGACTAATCTTCTCATCTGAACAACTCTCCTTTACCTGCCTAGCTAATCTCCTAGTCTAAACAGATTCTGCCCTAGAGGCCACTAACCTCTCTCTGCTAGTGCAAAGCTAGGCCATTTTCCCAGTTGCAGTGGGGCACAGGGTTCAAGGGCAGACCTGCCTTGGTTCTAGCTGTCATTGGCAGAGAGAGGGAAGATGGGCCTCTGGAAGCTGCTGATCTTGCTAATTTACAGAAGACTCTGTATTAGAATTGCACCTCACCCCGTTCAGCCCTGCTCAGAGCAAGGAGGCCAAAGGGGCCCTGCTGGAGTTAAAACTCAGATCCAGAAATGGGAAAACAGAAATGCAAACACCCTGGCCAGCTGGTGACCTGGGGGCACTGTGGCCTCATGCCAATAGCTTTAAGAGGGCACAGAAACTGTGGAGTGTGAGTTCAAAGTATGCATAGTCAACTGGTGGTGGGGAGGTCAATGCCCAGCCACCGCCTCCCTCCCCCCTGCCACAGGGAGCCTGGGGTCTCACCTACCTGGACAGGCCCTGGCGACTTCCTGGAGGAATGTTCTGGTGTGTGAACCAAAAGGGAGCTGGAATAGGAGGCTGAGCTCTGCTGTGTCCAGCTGGACGGTGACATCTGAGCCTGTGCAGCGGAAGCAGGACATGAGCTCTTGGCCTCTGAGATGCTAAGGTGCACCTTCGGGCTGGAGCCCCCAGAATGGAGTGTCAGCAGCCCAAGCTCCCAAAGCCCCTTTGACCCTTAAGCAATTGACTTATAGGGCAACTTAATGACTGTTGCTGGGACAACAGAGAGCCCTTGTACACCCAGCTCCAAATTAACATCACCCTCAGTCTACAAGAGGGGGTGGACCTAGGCTCTGAAAAGCCAGTAAGCCTTGCCACAGCCTTCTGGACAGAGACAGAAGAGACCAAGTTCTCTAACGATAGTCTACCTGCTCCCCCCACCCCACCACCACCCAAGCGGAGTGAAGAGCACACAGAGGTGGGCAGAGGGGCTGTCTGGCAGTCAGTCTCCCCGGCTGTGCTGGGGACATGCTAGGCACTGGGAATACTGGGCTGAAGAGATCAGCCTGTGGATGGTGTCTGGCTGACAGCGTAACCTGAGTACCTACTGAATAAGTAGGAGCAATCTAGCAGACTGATCAAGAGTGTGGGCTCCAGGGTCTGTAGTCTGAGTTTGAATCCTGGTCCCACCACTTACTGAATTATTTAATTTCTCTGGGTCTCCATTATCTCATCCATAAAATAGGAATGAAAGCAGTGATGACCTCACAGAATTGTGAGGATAGCACCACCTGAAGTGTGTAAAGCTCTTAGCATAGTACCTGGCCAAGATCATCTTTGACCAAATGTTCATTTCTATTATCAATATTTTTATAACGACTACTACTTCACTACTGTGACTATAGTCTAGCAAAAAAGAAAAAAAAAAGCGAAGAGGAACTAAAGAGCCTCTTGAAGAAAGTGAAAGAGGAGTGAGATAAAGCTGGCTTAAAACTACTAAGATCATGGGATCCAGTCATCACTTCATGGCAAGTAGATGGGGAAACAATGGGAACAGCGAGAGACTTTATTTTCTTGGGCTCCAAAATCACTGCATGTGGTGACTACAGACATGAAATTAAAAGATGCCTGCTCCTTGGGAGAAAAGCTATGACCAACCTAGGTAGCATATTAAAAAGCAGAGACACTACTTTGCCGACAAAGGTCCATCTAGTCAAAGCTGTGGTTTTTCCAGTGGTCATGTATGGATGTGAGAGTTGGACCATAACGAAAGCTGAGTGCTGAAGAATTGATGCTTTTGAACTGTGATGTTGGAGAAGACTCTTGAGAGTCCCTTGGACTGCAAGGAGATCCAACCACTCCACCCTAAAGAAAATCAGTCCTGGGTGTTCACTGGAAGGACAGATGCTGAAGCTGAAGCTTCAATACATTGGCCATCTGATGCAAAGGACTAACTCACTGGAAAAGACTTTGGGGCTGGGAAAACTGAAGGCAGGAGGAGAAGGGGACAACAGAGGATGAGATGGTTGGATGGCATCACCAACTTGTCGGACGTGAGTTTGAGCAAGCTCCAGGAGTTGGTGATGGACAAGGAAGCCTGGCGTGCTGGAGTCCATGGGGTAGCAGAGAGTCGGACACGACTGAGTGACTGAACTGAACTAGACAGTCTAGCAAAGAAGACAGATATTAAACAGGTCACTGTAGATAATTAGGGGCGTCCCAGGTGGCACTAGTGGTAAAGAACCCGCCTGCCAGTGCAGGAGACTTAAGTGATGCAGGTTTGATCCCTGGGTCAGGAAGATCCCCTGGAGGAGGGCATGGCAACCCACTCCAGTATTCTTGTATGGAGAATCCCATGAGCAGAAGAGCCTGGCAGGATTACAATCCATGGGGTTGCAAAAGAGTAGGATGCAACAGTGACAGCTTGAGCATGAAAGTGAAAGTGAAAGTGAAGTCACTCAGTCGTGTCCGACTCTTTGTGACCGCATGGACTGTAGCCTACCAGGCTCCTCTGTCCATGAGATTTTCCAGGCAAGGGTACTGGAATAGTAAAGAGTCCGACATGACTGAAGTGACCTGGCGCAGCACATAAGTAATTAAATCACTGTGAATGACAGAGAGGTGGCAAGGATGAGAAAAAGGAATGTGTGTGAGGTACAAACACTTTCAGGATACAGACAATCTCAGGAGCTCAACAAAGGCTTTCTGGGGAAACTGAGTGTGACGTGAAGCCCTGAAGGAGTGAGGGCTTTGAGGAGGAGGGAGCTGCATGTGCAGGGGCTCCGTGGTGAAAACTGGTCACGTGTGAGGTGCTTGGAAAGCAGAGGTTCCAAGTTCAGCAAGCAGGAGAGAGAGTGACTGGATTGATGAGTGGGGCTAATCCAACAGGGTCTTGTATGCCACAGTGAGGCGATCAGTGGGTACTCTTACTTCACCCCCCTCCTCTCTCTGCAGATCCTGTGCTCAAGGACCCAACTCAGACTGAAAAGACCACTCACCAAGAATGTAGAGCTCACCATCCAGGGACACTGCAGGGAGGGAGAGGAAAAGGCCCTTAGCCATTGAGCAGCATCCTTGCTCCCCCCACCCCACCCCCAATAAGGGCAGAAATGACCTGGGAACCCTGAGGAGAGGGATCCTCCCATCCCGCCCACTGTGGCACCTTCTTCCAGTGTGAAATCCCGAGAGACTGGCACGATCCGGTCCAAGGAGACATCGTCCCCGGTAATGGCCATCCTCCGGTGCGTATACAGGAAGAGACTGAGGGCAGGAAGCATGGTAAGGCCAGGGCGCACGCGGCCATTCCTCAGTCCACCGTGGAAGCCTCAGGGTGCTCGGCTCGCATTCCCTCCCTGGTCCCTGGGGGCTGTGCTCATGCCTCTCTGCACAATGGTGCCCATCAGAGACCGACGGGTCATCAAGGCTGGACTTGCCTCGCTTTGGGGACTAACCCTGCTTTGTTAGTAAAAACCCATGTGTAATCTCCCCCTTGTGCATTCTAGGACTGTGTGTGACAAGAACAGGGCAGTCCTCACCTCCTCCTCTCTCTCCCTGAACCTCAGTTTTTCCATCTGTAAAGGAAGGGTGATGGGTTCCAAAATGTCTAAGGCTCCTCCTTCCCAGATCTGAGACCCCGAGGGTCACTTTTCAGCTGTGAGAACTTTAATCATTATTCTCGATCTGTTTCTGGGTAACAGGTGGCTGTTACAAGCAACATTTATGGAGCCCTTTTTACGTGCTTCACAGCATTTTAACTACTTTATATGCAGAAACTCATTTTAATCTTTAGTTTGGACACATTGAGGTTTGCTCAAGATGTAACAAGGCCCAGGTTGGAATCCAAGACAGTCAGGCCACGGGGTTTCTCATCAGATTTTGAGGATTATATGAGCTAATAATACATAGGGCTGGGCATATAGTGTTCAGAAACTATTAGCCATCATTATTATAATTATTCTAGAAGCCTCAGACTCTGTTCTAGAAGGTGTGAAATCCAGCTGGAGGGACGATGGAAACAATATACCCAAACAGGCAAGGCCCAACCCCATCACTTACGCGTGTTCCTGGCCACCACGCTCCGGACGGCAGCGCACGAGTCCCAGGAGGCGGCTCTGCCTGCTGTCGCCCTCGCACAGCACACCTTGCACCGCCTGCCGCTCAGGGTCAAGGCAAAGGGAAAGGAGGCCTGCATCCAGGCCTTGCCCAGCCCGGCCCGCCCCACCAGCCTTGCCCTGGCTTGCCCTGCCCGCACCCATGCAGGTTTACTGTGTGACCTTGGGCAGGTCCCTTCACCTCTCTGACCCTTCCTCATCTGTGAAATAGGGATATCAACCCCCAACTTCATAGGGGAGGGTAACTGAGTATTTAAAGCATAAGGCAGAGAGTCCAGAACTGAGTACTTAGTAAGTACTGGTTTCCTTCCCTCCACCCCCGTGTCTCCCCTCCCCCCATGGCACAGAGAGAGGGAGGCAACCAGAGAGACACGGAGACACCTGCCATTCCACTTCCCAAGCCCAGGCAGGGAGGCCCTGGGGCTGGGAGCTGCAGGCTGCAGGGAAGGATATGATGACGCAATACTCCCCATCAGCCAGGGTCTCCTGGATGGCCACAGACTGGTCCATGCTGGCCCCTGCACACCCTGGGGAAGGGCAGAAGGGAGGCTCTTTAGGTCAACACGTCACCCGGGATGTGATGGAGTTGCCTCTGAGGACTGCCGGCAGGGAGGGGGGCTCTGCTGGGAGAAGGTGGAGGAGGCCCCATCCTCTCCCTCCTCCTCCCCCTTTGCCATCCTTTGCCTCTGATGGGAGGTACGATTTGCTATGCCGCCCTCTGTCCTGAAGGGCATCCAGTCGCTCCTTAGTGGGGTCCAGTCTACTTGGTGGATGTGCGGTGCCCTGTCCCATTACCGGAGAGGAGGATATGGTCTTTATTGCTCCGGGATGGGGGCTCTGCCTCCCTTTTAGGGGAGCAGTGTTAGTTCTGCTAACAGCTGTGTAGGAGGTGTCAGGGGTGTATCTGCATGCATCTTGGGAAGGGAGTGTCTCATTCTGGACCAGGACTCCAGTCCTGTCCCCCTTGCCTTGGAGATGGGCAAGTGTCCCGTTACTCTTTGGCCCTCCCCCAGCCCAGCAGGCCACATTGCATCAGCCAAAGGCTGCGAGTGTCCGGTTCTGACAGCCTCAGGGCAGGGTATCCAGCCCTCAGCTTGCCCAGTCCCTCCTGCCCAGCCCTGCCCTGGCCTCCCTGCTCCGCGCTCACTCCTGGCCCCCTGCTATTGCCGCCTACCTCCTGGGCTGTCACAGCTGCCGGGTGTGCGGAACCTCGGCCGGGACCCGGTCGATGACTACATTTCCCAGCAGCCCCTACGCCACACGATGGTCAGCCAGCCTGCAAGTCCCAGCATGCTGTGCCAATGTGGGGGTTGGGGGGGCTCCCCCCCCGCGCCCCCCTCCCTGCACTCCTTAAGTCCTGTGGTACCCTCGGCTCCCTATTCTGGAAAGCATTTCCTAAGGACTCCCCCTCGATATCCTCAGCCCTCGAGCAGCCAGAGTTCCTTATCCAGGCCCCGGAAGGAAGATGGTCACTTTAAGGGAAAACGTTTTCTCAGTTTCATCCTCAGCTCCTCGCGCCTCCAGACAGGCCGACACTGGCCTCGACTGGAACACTTCCTCCCCAGGTACCTATCCTATGAAGAACTGCATACCCCCATTTTCCAGATGGAGAAACTGAGACTCAGAGAGGCTAAGCGTCCTGACCAAGATCTCGCAACTGAAACGTGTGACTCCAACTTCCACGCCACGGACACTGCCACCCACGGCCGCATTTCCTCCCTTAGCCTCAGCAGGAGTGTGCGACCAGCCGTCCTGCCTGCCTCATGGGGCTGTGTGGGGAAAAGGGAGGTGAAGGCGCGTTGTCAGGGGTGTGACCGTGTTCATATGCAGTGTCTGTGCTGAGGCCCCATCCTCTCTCCTCAGGAGGAGAGACAGCAAAGGAGGCCCCCCCCCGCTCAGCACTCAGACAGCCCGAGCCTGCACTTCGTTGTTTTCCAGCCCTTTCCCCTGATTCACTGGCCACTGGGCAAGGCTTTCCTCAAGGGCCAGCTCAGATTAGGGTGTCCAGGACCAGTCTCTCCCAGTCTGTTGGCCATTTCACTAAGCTGCAAGCTCCCTGAGGACAGGCTGTATCTTTTCCTTATCACTCCAGTGTTGTTTCTGGCACACAAATTGACCCTGAGAACATGTTTACTGAGTTAGTGAGTTATCTTAATGAGTACTTTTTCTCTTAAGCTCTGACCCAAACTGAAGGGTCAGTGCTGGGGAAGGGGTGACCGTGTGACTTCTAGTCCATTCCCCGTCCTTCTCCCCTAAGCTCAGAGTTGCTGCCCTAGTGACTAGTTTGAATAAGTAAATCTCTTCCAGAAAAAGAAACTTCTTCCCAATTTTCTTTTCCTGGAAATATCCATAGCACAAATGGAGCTCAAGTTTATTTGAATTTGGTTTCAAAGCTGAGTTGAGGATGAGGGGAAAGGGGATTGATTCAGACCCTTCGAGATAAAGAGGGCTGAGGTCACTTCAGGGAATCAGGGGAACCCAAATTCCAGCCTCACTCTTTGTGTCAAAGTCTGGGGAGGATCAGGGAAAAGTGGACAGGGACGAGCACTTCTTTTTTGGCTTTTGCTTTTTTTTTTTTGGCCACACAGAGGCATGTGGAATCTTAGTTTCTCAACCACGGATCACACTTGCACCCCCTGTACTGAAAGGGCAGAGTCTTAACCACTGGACTATCAGTGAAGTCCCAGGACTGGGCACATTTTACAGATAAAGAAACTGCTCCTGCAGGACTTTGGGGTCCTTGCACTTGATGGGGATCAGACAGGAGACTGTTCTGTTTTATCAGACAAAGCTCCAGCCTGCCCCCTTGGAGGGCGTCATGTTCAGGCCTAGGCCCTGGAAACCTCTAGCACAGAGCTGCAGTCTTGATAAATCCCTTTCACTAAAGATACAGTTACAGGAATCAGAGCTGGCAGTGGGCCTGGCAACTTCCAGGGCCTAAAGGGTCTTCCTGCCTGCTGCTCCCTGACTCAGCCTGGCCTAGCTAGGGGAGCGGACCAGGAGCAGGGCAGAGTGGAGAAGCAGCCCCAGCCAGGGTCCCATGCAGGGAGCTCCTGGTGGCCCCTGGTGCTGCCCTGTTGAAATGGAAGTTCCCATCCATCTGGAGGCAGTTGTCAGGGGCCGAGGCTTGGCAGCACTCTTGGTAGCGGGGCTGAGCCACAGCCCCATGACACGTGGGGGTCCCTGCCATGCAGGCCTGGCTGCACCCTGCAGAGTGGCCTGAGCTGGATTGTTTCAGCTACAAGAAGAGATGGGACTATTCATCCTTCCCTTGCCTTCGTCCCCCATTCATGGAGGCAAAAAGTGTTAAGTGGGGGGACTTCCCTGGTTGTCCAGTGGCTAAGACTCCATGCTCCCAATGCAGGGGGCCAGGATTCAGTCCCTGGTCAAGGAACTAGATGCCACATGCCACAACTAAGGCCAGATGTAGCCATAAATAAATACTGGAAAAAAAAAAGTGAAGTGGAGCTGTGGGCTGAGTCGGACTTCACTGGGCTGCTGGTTCCCAGACAGCTAGTCTCCAGAGAACACACAAGGCGATCAGAAACAAGGGGCATGTCACGGGGACTTGGAGGATTCCAGCTGTCATCCTGGATTTCAGCATTATGTGGTGCTAAGAGGGGTCCAGCAGCCTGGGCCCCAGCAGGTCTAGCTCCAGCCAGATTCAGCTGCCGACCCCTCTCTGTCCAGGCAGGAGGAGGCCTGCAGTTCTAAGGGAGGGCAGCGCTGGACCTTGGAGGACTCCAGGGCCCCACCTCACAGAAGTGCAGGCCCTCAGTCACTTTGAAGCAGTCACTGCCTTGGCAGGAGAAGGTGGGACAGGGTTTCCTCTGGAAGAGAAAGTGAAAGAAGAGTGAGGGATGGGGAGCCCTGTGAATTCTAGACTCAGGTGGGGGCTGGCTGCCTGTCTCACTGGCCTCAGCCACCACTCGGAGCAGGCAGGTGTGGGCAGACACTCACGTTTTTTGCGGGGGGCGGCTGGAGGGGTGATGATCACCAGGAGTGGAGTGGGAAGCGGCTTGTCCCCTGGGATGGTCAGGTGGCCTAGGCCTGGGAGCAGAGCAGGGCTGCCCGGGGAAGTGCGGTGACACGTGTGCTGGGGGACAGGTCCTCTGCGAAGTCCCCGCCCCTGCCCCAAGGGGAGAGCATCCTGTGTGTGGATGTCACGACCTGAAACTTCCCCATCTCTGCCACCTGGAGAGGCACAAGAACTGCTTTACAGGGGGGG